>ML732260.1:29285-117628 GCA_009176345.1 Aspergillus leporis | reverse complement strand
GCGAAAAAAAAAAAAAAAAGAAACAACAACAACAACAACCCTCTGGAGGGTTCCTGACGTATCAAATTCTGTCGCCGATCGCAATTGGTCAACAAACGAAGCGAAGTGATCACTCAAAATTCTTGTGTACGTATGCTCAGAGAAGGTTGTCTCGGACCGTAACGCAGCAGCTACTTCTCTTGTCCCCCTTGGGCACTGCGATTAAACGAGGTATGTCGCCAACTATGCAAACGGTCCCTCATGCCACAACTTCCCACCCCACCACATTTACCTCACCCTCCCGTCAAATCTCTGCATCAGCTTCATACCCCAGTCATGTGTCTCATGATTACTCAAATTTCCAGCCCGGGTCGCCGCAGCAGTTGTGGCCGTCAAGCTGCTTACCCGGCGCGACAATGAACGATGCACTAAGTTCTGAGCAGCCATTATCTGTCCTGGTTCCGACAGCATCCTCGGCTATGAGCAACCCCCTCCAATCGCAGTCCCTGGCACACACTACTCATGCATCCCCAGCCCTGACCGCGGCGTCTGCGCCCATCCACAACAATAACCGATCCCCCATGTACCCCGACCTTCTCGGTGCACCGCCCATTCCACCACCGAGGACATCGTCGACCCAACGGAGCCACGGCTCAAGCGAGAAGGTCTCAGGATCGCGTCACGGGAAGAGCAAAGGTGATGATCGGAACGCAAACCACCGCGAGAGGAGAAGAGACGACTCGCGGTCCCGGCGACAAGCTCCGAGAACGTCGGAAGACCCGTCCAGGGGAGCGGAAAGGGTGAGCAGTCGAAGCCAGGCAGCTTCGTCTTCTGCCGTGCCCCAACGCTCGGAGGATTCCATGGAGGCGTTTCCGGGACAAGGGACTCTGGTCAAGGAGTCGAGCACAGTGATCAACCAAGTATTAGTGAGCGACCCGACGGTTGACATCGAGCGAGAACAGGTCCGACAAGCTGGCACATCGGTAACTCCCTCGACGGACGGTGCTCCCACCCCTGGGCTGGGCTTGGTGGGTAGTGATGGCGTGGATGACGGAGGTCGCGGCGGCCTGCGGAGTCGGCATGATTACAACGAGAATTCAGTCAAGCGGAAGGAAACGACATTTGGCCAGTACATCCTCGGGCAAACGCTAGGAGAGGGTGAGTTTGGGAAAGTGAAGCTGGGATGGAAAAGGGATGGCACCATTCAAGTGGCTATCAAGCTGATCCGGAGGGAGTCTCTCGGATCGAATCCCAGCCGACTGCCCAAAATCTATCGGGAAATCTCGATCTTGCGCGATCTTTCTCACCCCAACATCGTCCGGCTTCATGAAATGGTAGAAACCGACAGACATATCGGCATCATCATGGAATATGCGTCCGGAGGTGAACTTTTCGACCATATATTGAATAACCGGTATCTCAAAGACAACGCTGCTCGACGTCTCTTTGCGCAATTAGTATCTGGTGTCGGGTACCTCCATAAAAAGGGCATTGTTCATCGCGATCTGAAACTGGAAAACTTACTGCTCGATCGAAACCGTAACATCATCATCACAGACTTTGGATTCGCGAACACCTTTGATCCGGTGGATGAGCTGGGAGAGGAGATTGAATATAATCTTACAAACAAGGAGTTCGTGAAGAGAATGCGCCTGGACAAGCCCAATGCTAAGGGCTTAAGACGTGGCGATTTGATGCAAACCAGTTGCGGAAGCCCCTGCTATGCCGCACCAGAGCTCGTTGTTAGCGATTCGCTGTACACCGGACGTAAAGTGGACGTTTGGAGCTGCGGTGTCATTTTGGTAAGGATCTAGCTGATTAACCTTATTTTTTACATCCCGCCTTGTGTGTTGAAAATGTCTAACTTGTCTACTTTTTAGTATGCGATGCTTGCTGGTTACCTGCCATTTGATGATGACCCAGCGAATCCGGACGGTGATAACATCAACTTACTCTATAAGTATATCGTCACAACGCCTCTTACGTTCCCCGAATATGTTACCCCGCATGCTCGTGATCTCTTGAGACGCATATTGGTACCGGATCCGCGGAAACGAGCAGACCTGTTCGAAGTGGCACGACATAGTTGGCTTAGCGAGTACTCAAATGTTGTGTCGCACATCACTAGTAGCACAACTAAAGTCGCCGATATTGCTACCACGGCTGTCACTCATGGTATGAGCCCGCCGGGACGTGGGCACGGTTTGCCTACTGACTCGTTACCCCCAACAGAACCCCCTAAAGAGGCCCCATCTCTTGGGCGCAGTGCGTCCGTTAGAGAGCCTCCCAAGCCCTACCAAAGCACACTTCCTTCTTTGGGGGGCCTTGTTCACCACGCGGGAGACATCTCACAGGAACAACCGACCGAAGCATCGAAGACTCCCCGGGACACGAAACGACGAACTGTCCAAGTTGAATATGTCGCTCCTCAGTCTCAGACTACGAGAGGGGATGGCATTGGATCGGGTACGGCGGGCCCATCTGGTGCTGTTGAAGCTGCTGACTCTGCGCCAGCTGGGGCCAGGTCACATCGCCAGAATGTTGACACTGTCTTGCCCACCGAAACCGCAATGCAAGACGCGCGTGTGGCACCAAGCGTACTGGTTGGGGAACCCAAGGGACAGCGGCCGCCATCCGGACATTTACCTCGCTCAACTTCGGATTCGGCAGCACTTACGGGAGCGGGGACAATGCCTCAAACGCATCCAATGCGGCCCAACACGGGTGCCTCCATGGCGTCCTTCAATACCGGTCGATTGCCGTCGCGAGGATCCTATGGGCAGCCCGTGGCACCGACTGTGGCGGCGACCAACGCGCACGGCCGATTGGCACAACCAAAAAGCAAGCAATATATTATTTCAAACCCCATCCCTCAAGACCCTTCACAGCAGGGTGCAGTGTCGATTGGCCGCCCGAGCACTCAAGCGCTTCCTCCCAAATTCAATACGACTCCACGACAAGAGCCCCCGAAGGGTCACAAGAGATCAAACACTGTCTCGGGAATCGGCGAGAAATTATTTGGGCGGTCTGGCTCCATCTTTGGAGGACGCGGTGGACAGGCAAATGCTCGCCAAAAGAGCGGCAAGCGTTATCCTCCCACTAGTATGAGAGAGCCTTACGGTGGTGAAATGCCTCGGATGTCTATGGACTCTCGGCGGTCCATGCAATATGGAGCCAACCGGAAGACAAGTGATGCAGGTGGCGAGAATCGGCCTCGTCGATTCTCCCTCTTGCCGGCATCCTTCTCCCTCAAAGGTCTCTCGTCCACGAGTAGGTCGCAAACTCCTGACGAAGACTCGCAAGTTGATCGCTCCACTGATAACCGAGCGAATCCAAAACCATCTGCTGGAGAACTTCGACCTCGTGCACGTGCTACTAGCCACGGAACGCAAGATGCTATGGGAATCATGCCTGAAGGTGCTCCGGCAGATGAGGTTTTCATACAAGATGAGCCCGTCAACTACCAAGCTCGCATCGATGAGCAGTTTGCGGTATTGCATGGAAGCCAAACCGCGATACATCAGCCGGCGACGCCCTATTCGGCTGAGCAGGTGTACCAGAATGCCAATGACCACTACTATCGAAACCAATATGCCAATCATTCAACACCGAACTACTATGATGAATACAATAGCCCGTGTGATAGCGCACCTCAGCAATCTACGCAAGCTGGCCGACCAGTACGAGGGCCCAGTGTCTTACAGAAAAACCATCGGAAATTTGCGGATGCCTATGAGTACGAGCGCGATTCATCACACCACTCCGGCAGCTCCGGTGCGGCCAGGAAAGTGATGGATTTCTTCCGTCGACGAGCGAAGTCGAGGGCTGCCGATGACCGGTAGATCAAGATAATCTTTGTTTTTCTTTAATTTTCCTTCGACCAACCCAATAGGTTAACATGTTGACATCTTGGTGTGTCGATATAACACCGAACAAGATCAACAGGCAATTCTGGTTGTTGACTTCACCTTTGTGTTCCGGGACTTTCATATATGAAGAGCTCCAACAACTTTGGCGCATCACAACCGTTACCGAGACGCCGTGTCGACTACACCGGACTCGGGAGTTTCACAGGCAGGATGGAGATCAAGACCCGTTTCCATTGAAACATACATTTGGAGGGAGGATTCGAGTCGACCAGGCTCTTAGACTCCAAAAATAAAAGAGCAGAGAGGCTATTTGGATACCCCGCATGATACCCAGCAGCTTTCGTCCCCTTCTGTTGCAGCTATCGGTTTGTCCTCTCTTGTACCAGCAACCGTTGTTCCCGCATACATATCCATGTTTAGCCTTTTGTTCCTTCCCCGCCCCCCCCCCCTTTTTCTTAAATTATATTTCCTTTGTCAGAATAAATTTTTTTAGTTCCTTTGTTCAAATTTTGTTTCTTTCCCTGTCATTATAGCCCTGACTGTAAATTGTTCCTGTGCATTTTTTAAGCAGCCTCTTTATTTCTTGCCTTCTCTGCTACCCAGTCATGGTCCTCTTCATTCGAAGAGGCATTTTTTTGATATGATTACGGCGGAATCTTTAGCTGAGCAGGACTATTTGAGGGTAATTTAATATGTTCACTATTCATTGGAGGGCTCTAGCGCTCGATGATCTAAACTTTTTCTCGTCTGTCTTTATGCGTGCTATAGACATACCTACCTCTTTGTTTTGATAGAGATGAGAACGGTTCAATTGCAGCATGTCGATTTCAGGCAGTGTTACCCATCCCTGCTAATGCTCTCTACCTCTCTATTGTGTATGAGACCGGGCATATTTGCTCTGGACTCCAACAGAATCATCAGAAGATATCTTTTGTGAATTTGGCCCCCAAAGTTTCACACTGCCCAGGAATGTCTCGGAGATCTATTCATAGATTCCTGAACTAAAATGATGGCCCTCCAGGATACGGTGTAGTAAAGTAAACCCTTAGGCTGTTTTGTTAGCGTTCATATTAAAAATGCTAAGCGAGACAAGTGAACGGGGCGGAGCACATGGGTGCACACCAACCTGTATGGAGAACTACCCACTATTTCACAGCACGAAAGTATAGCATGTACAACCAACAATCTTTTATAAACCCATCCAATTTATTAGGGACCACATGACATTTTGTTTAGGCTCATTTTCAATCCCATTGTTGGACACTAAGGTATGTAAGCAAGATTTTCGGCCAAGAGGATGATCTTCGGGGATGGCCAGGGGCTATAGGTATGGTCTTTCTTAGTAGTGGATTTGCTCATGTTGGGGGGTGATGATTTGTTGTTTTTCTGGGGGGGGGCAGATCGGAGTGGTCTTTGGTGTGAATCAAGTACAGAAGACTTATACTGTATGCACATATGTTGATTTAGGTAGGCTCCCTCTCTATATATGTACAATGAATGGGAAATGAGTTTCTACCTAGAAGAGAATATCCCCAAATAGAAAAAGAAAAGATAATTTGACTATTGTACCCATTTTGATCCAAACTATCTTATCTACACTCCCATCAGAAAAGAGAATCAAGTATTTCAACATCAACAGCAACATGTTTATTTTGTGCCACTTCGGCCCCCAGGTCCCATGACCCCTATATAACCGATCTTGGCAGATATGTAGCTATCCATGCGCGCGAGCCTTCCATCTCTTATCTTATCTCTTCTTTACTTATGATAGGGGGTAGGCTATGCATACCCTAACAAAAACCAAAACCAAAACAAAAACCAAAAAAAAAGGGGGGGGTTGCACATAACACAGCCAAGAAAATCAAGATAGCGAAAAGCTATACCTACTTATTTTATTGATGTAGAAGAGGGGTATAATATTACACCGACGTAGTAGCAAGTTTGACGTTAGTTTGATGAAGAATGAGCTTATCAACGATGATGCAATCAAATAGTTTGCTTTTAATCTTTTTTTTTTTTTTAAACATCAGGGGGACTCTTGTGAGTGGGCTGGGGACTTGGCGGGGCAAGTCTTTCCGCGGGAAAAGATCACGTTCAGGGTCTAGATTTTAGGTTATCGTCTTGATTTACCGAATCTGGCCGCAGAGCCTGAAAATTGAGGATCCGAGAAGGGGGGATTGATTGGATAGTAATAGCT
The DNA here is from genome assembly GCA_009176345.1 of Aspergillus leporis. NCBI lineage: Eukaryota > Fungi > Ascomycota > Eurotiomycetes > Eurotiales > Aspergillaceae > Aspergillus > Aspergillus leporis. The sequence continues at coordinate 111,583 of ML732260.1, read as the reverse complement.
CTACGTAACTGACACTAGTGAGCTACATTTTACATTTATTTCCTTTTTCCCTTTTTTCTCTTTTCCCTCTCTCCACGACGGATTATTTCCTAGTTGGGTTCACGGAAAAGAGGACCTTGGAGGAGTGTGGTCTTATCATTCTACTTTTTACAAACAAGGGATCTTGGCAGGTTATAGACGAAGTCGATCTTGACTCTATCATTGCTTGGCTGTGGAACAACAAAGGGCAGCTTATTGATTTTGATCGGACTGTATAAGGCTTGGCAAATATCAACTTTCCCTTGGCAAAATACATCGTTTCATTCTCTTTCCCCCCTTTCTGAAATGGTAGTCAGATGGGTTTGTGGTATCATCAGTATGGTGTGTTTGGTAAATCTCTGGGAACAAAGAGGGAAAAAAAAACCAGATAAATCGAAAAAGATAACAACAATGAGCTATCCAAAGAAATGAAACCGCTAGTGCTCCTTCCATTCGTCCGATGCAGGATGGATTCTGGGCCGAGTCGCTTGCAGAAGTATCGTGTCCAGCGCGATTTATGTAGTGAATCCCGGATGCCGTGCACAAGTGAATGTGGCGTCAGAATTTAGTTTCTGGGACCAGCGGGCTCGTGTCCCAGGTAGAGGAAGCCACCAGGGAGAGGAGAGAAGGTGCCACGAAGCTGGGATCCAGTGGAGGCCGTGGAAGACTGGCTGTTGGAGCGTTCACGGACTTGTGCTGGTTCTTGAGGCTGATCCTCGTTGACAGGACCAGAGTGAATGGGGGAGAGAACGAGGAACTTGTGGGTGGGAGTGTAGGTGTACATCTTGATGGGTAGGCCTTGGCTTTTTCTTCTTGAGGCGTGTAGGTGATGGAAACTTAAGAGAGGTTGGAGCTTGGAATGTCCTTTTGAAGTATTGGAGAACTTTTCACAGAGGTGGAAGAAGGAAGGAAGGAGGATTGAGATTGATCTGGAACAACTTCTTCGGTTGGAATCGGCTACCTATTTATACCTATGAGAGAAGCGGCCAAGATGCTCAGATGAAAGGAGGGGTCGACAAGGTTCATGGATGATACCGGGAGAGCGTCGATCTGTGTCCATCCCACCTGCAGAGGGATAGTGGAGAGTCGAGATTACAGAGGGCGAATATCCGAATCTGATTCCCCGATGTGGATCGGACACGCTGTATTTCACATGTTTCGAACATTCTTTCAGAACACGGCGGGGCAAAGAACGTCATTGCAGGAGGATCCCCCTTCTTTTGGGAACTCTTGGCTCTAGTATTACCCGGTGAGTTGCTTAGAGCAAGTGGCTAGATGCGTAAAGTATCCGGGGAAGCCCCAGTCAGTAATCTTGCCAAGCCGAAGCTGGCCGTTCGTGAATTGTGCAAGCTTGAGGTGTTGTCCCTTGTACAAGCATCTGGGCCGACACGACCCGAAAATTCAGCCTCGGGTGATCAGCAACCAGGAAGCGAGGCCAAGAAACGTGCCGGAACTATTGGATTTTGTATCTGTGGTGGATAGTGGAGTGACTCCGTCTACCCAGAACCGGTCGACGGTGTAGAGATAGTAAGTTAGTAGTATTAGGGTTTGCATTCTTTTTCCAGTGCACATGACCTAGCCAGTGGATTCTTCGTCTGCTTGGCAGCATTATTGCTTTATCTGATATTTTTTTGGGAACATTGGTGATTCTTTCTAAGATCATGCGGGCGCACTGTAAGGAACTAGCTAAGCAAGGGGCTTTTCGGCCAGATTTGAGACTGGTTGATGAATGCTGGAGGGAGCATTCTTCCAATGAATATCAGTAGTTTTTCCCTTATGTCTGTACAGTCCTCCGCACATACATATATACTATTTGCTTTGTAAGGTCAACTGCCGTCGCTGAAGTCGGAATCAAAGTTTCTGAACAAGATGAAGGGGTTTCAAGAAAGGAAAAAAAAAAAAAAATATGAACCCAACGCCCTCTGGAACCAGCAATGGCTAAGGGCGCAAGAAATGAAAGAAATAAGAGGAAAATAATGAGTAAGTTGACTAGCGGCTCAACAAGCAACAGTAACCGTCACGTGCCCCGAGCCTCCTGCCGCAAAGATAAACCCCAAAACAACAGCTCCCTTTCTGAGTCAAATAAACTCCTCATGATCCACTTCGTTTTGCGCAAAAGCCAACGGCGGTTAGATTGGGGCCGTGCCCTTGTCAATCAATGTGCTGATTGTCGCAGATTTAGCGCCCCCTGTCTCCGGGCCGTATCGCTCGACCGTCCGCTCTGTGGCGCGGATGCTCAGCGGCTCAGAGGGCCAAAGTGAGTGCCGTCGGCCACAGGATGTTCGTCTTCTCCTCAATGCAGGAGCACCGCAACATGCTGTGGACGTTATGAAATCAATGATCACTCATTTAGAGTTGACCACGAGCTTTCCAGCTAGGCGATAAAGAAGAACACGAGAAATCGATAGGCGGAGATTTCCTCCTTTGCACTGCCGAACGCTAAACTAGCCGACAGTGGAAACTCTGTACCAATATCACACCAACATAACCCTCGGATGGGGCCGTCATAAGGCAGGAACCGCATATTTCCCACTTGATCCGAAGTCCAATTGCGACTTGCTATCGTGCAAATTCCCCGCCGCCCACCAACAGGGCCGGAAGTGGGAAAGAATTCACTCAGATCTCGCAGCTATCACCAACTGCGTTTGGGTCCTCTGCCCCAGGCATTGGTCAGTCCCAGGCACCAAGGCCAACGTCTTTGTGATGGCAGTGCGGATCTTGCAGATTGTTCCCTCTAATTCGCGAGCCTTGGCCCCGATTCCTCCAATATGCCTTAGCGAAGCCCTACAGCTGCTCTCCGTTCCTTGACCCTTGCTGTGGAACAGGCATATGCCCAGGAACAGCGGCACCTTTGACTGGAGCAGGTGGCCCAGAGTCAAGGATTATTGCAGTATTCTCCGGAATACTGACAGGCTCACGGGATGGTAAGACATCACTAACGATCTCTCGACTTTGATATTGGGGCCGATCACATTGGGCAGTTGGCGGTCACCCTTGGCCCTCCCTCTCCTCCAACTAGGGTCTTGGAGGACACATGATAGCGAGATTATCGTGATAAGCGTGAATCGCTTAGTGAGAAGTTTTAGGTAGTTTGCTGCGTGACATTCGTCAGATGCACAGTAAGGAACAGTGCCTAGTTGCGGCATGACCTTAAAGTGTGTTGGCTGGCTGCGTGAACTGATTTGATAACGCAATTGTTGGCTTCTCACCTGCATATGTGACCGGCCTTCCCTGCCAGACGCATGGCGTATTGTCCTGAAGATGATGTCAAGGGTCCTTCTTATGATGCATCTGCGGAAGTCTATTGAAGCTCCTGACAGGGGTTGCAACCGAATCTTCGCTGATGACCTAGCCATCACAATTATGATTCCAACTACTTCACTTGGTAGCAGGCCTTTTACGCCAACCCCAGGTGGACGCCACCTTTACAGATCATCTGCATAGCCGCCAATTTTGCTTGGTGTTGGGGAAACCAGGTGCAGTAGTTCTGCGGTTGCGGTGAGCCTCGATTTACTATTTGGCCCATTTGTTGGATTCAAACCCCCTGGATGTGATGTAGATCGCGTCACCAACTTCTCCGGCGCATTTCTCTATTTCACTCTTTGTGAAGGGTGGCGCAAGGAAGAGAAAGCAAAAAAAAAAAAAAAAAAAAAAGGAACAGTGCCGTATGCGTAGTATTTGGGACTGTTGACTAACCTTGTTCTTACTTTCATTCTTCTTTTTCAACTTTTATTTTTGTTATTCATTTTTATTTTATCTATTTTTTTTTACTCTAAACCCCTCTTGGTACCTTTTCTTGTAGATGGTGCTATTGCGGCACAGTTGGCCGCAGTCATTCTCTATCATTTTGGATTTCAAGCAAGGCCGAGCGATTGTTATTTAAGGCCCTCACGATCCGTCAAACGATCAGAACATAATCACAGCAGTTCTCCCTCTCAGGATCATCTCCAAGCAAGATTTTGAGCTCAACACCTTTTGTTCTCTCCGAAAACCACAAGTTACTACACCGAGTTGATTTGACTCTCTTTACTCCTTATTAAAACCACCATACTCCGTTCGACCAACGCCAAAACTTCGAAAATGTGCTCGCAATACTTCTACAAGTACGACTGCGGCTGCACTCACCCCGAAGGGGATGTGGTCTATTGCGCAAAGCGAGGAACCTCCTGCACCGGTGTGAGGCAACAAGTCCGGCGCCGAGAGGGCTACAACTGCCCTGCTCATGGTGGCTAGAGCCTAGCAAAGTAAGTGGTCGGAGGATTTTAAACGTGGCGGTCATCTAAAAAGAGATCTCGCTAACTAACAGTCTAGAAAGACCGGAAGATTGTGGGACCTCGACTACTGCCTACTGTACGATATGTACTCCTAATGATCCCCAAGTGCAACCTCTGTCAATATTACGACGCCATGAGGCTCACAGTCCTCCTCGAATTCTGTACTTTTTTTGGACCGTTGCGATGCATTCAAGCGAGACCCATTTGGAAGATGATGGGAGCTTAATAAGGAACTAAGGAAAGAAAGAAAAAGGGAAAAAAAGAGAGCTTTTTTTTTGTTCATTTACCGCCTGACAATACCATCAATGTCTCCGCTCGGCTTTTCTCATAGTATATGCATTGTCCTGCTTTGTGGTTGCTGCTAGTCGCAAGTACCTGTCTGCATCCCACTGTTCTTTGCTTCTATACTGTACCCCAAGAACCTATTTTGGGGCAAATTTTGTTGTGTTAGAGTCACATTGTCGCTTGATTGCTCTCATTGCTGCGTCTTTCGTGTCAAGGCATTTGCTTCCCTGTTTAGCTGAATTCTACTTCTCGGATTCCTTCATCATGAGACCTTTCTTGATTTATGAGGAATATTCGCCACATATAGATCCCTGATTATCTTTGTATCACTGCTCCGTGCAGGTCTATGCATCATTATGCACTCATCTGGTTATGCCTGGGAAATGTTACACAATGTTTGGGACCAAGCCTCAAGGGTCGAGCGTTCAGTATTGAAGGATCCATTCTTAGTCCCCTACTCCTGAAGGATTTTTACCCGTCGAGCATCGGAAGATCCAGCGTGAGAGAAAGAGATCTTCGAAAATAGTCTTCGACTAGAACGTCTCCGAGAGCTGTATATCTTCAAAGTTTGTACGGGTAATCCTGCGGAGATGGCCGAGGAACGACCCGGAGCCATAGCAGGAGAAATGCCTCACCACACGTGTTCAGGCCACCGTTTAAACTTCAATTATGGACCATTTCATGCGGAAAATTAAGCTTATGAGCCCTTGATGCATATCATGAAACGGCGGACTTCCCCAATCTCATTGTCCTACACCGGGGCACGGTGCATTAGAGGAAGGATAGCCATCTAGGAAGTGCCCAATACGTCTTGTTCTAGATTTGTTGGTTAGTTGGCGTTATCTTGAGTGCAAGGGGCGTGTGTTGCTATCTCTACGGAACAATAACCAGCACTTTTTCTTTTTTCTTTTTCCCTTTTTCATATATTTTCTATTCTACCCACTCTTGGCAATCATGATTAGCAAACGTATGGCAGCGGCTGCATTAGCACCGCATACGCCTCTCATCATCTGATTGTGGGCTCGTCAAATCAAATTATGAAACGGGGCACAGGCGCTTGTTATCCGGTGGCGATCCGGATTGACTGGAGCCAACGAAACCATGCGAGAAGCTAAGAGACTCCGAGTCAGAAGTTGCGAAGGTGCGCGCGTATATTAGGTTTTAGAGGATCCAGTGTTTAAACTGTCTTTGGAAAATGATGGGCAAAGTGACGGTTCAAATCCCGCTCCTAGAGAAACCCAGAAAGGCTTTTCATTGCGAGACGGATGTCTAATCCGGAGTCGGATACTTGTTAAGGCTGCGAATTTGGGGGTGGGGGGAATATTCCTTCCAAGGTACAAAGGAACTATTCAATGTGGTAGGCCCACCGATCGAGCAGTGATATACATACGTGGCATTTGCCCTTTTGTGCCAAGAAGATCTATCGCCTCTCTTTCTTGAAAGAAAAACGAGATGCGGAGCACTTGCGGTACGACGTGCTGGCTCAAGAGGGAAAGATGGTTGCGAACCATCAGGCACCCAAGGTGCAAGTTCGAATTGAGAGGGAAAGCCATTCACCAATTGAGATTGCCCCTGTCAAGAGGTCCGGGTACTAACTAATCTGGAGGGTTGAAGTGGAACCAATTTGAATCGGCTTCTTGAAAGCTAGAAGAGGGGGAGGGGGGCGTCAGCGTAGACCCTTGTGCCCGGCGAACACGCCGTTTCTCGCGACGAGATTGTGCCATCCTCTAATATGCCCTGAAATCGCGTCGGCTGAACTGCTGAACCAGAGTACTGGGTCAGGGAAACCTAAAGCGGTGTGAAGCCCGCCTGCATTGAATGTGCCTCCAGAGGTTGCCCTCGCCGGGCATCTTGGAGCTAATGAGAGGAGTCGGAGAATGTTCTTTGTCTTTGTAGGGTCTGTTTGTGACCGCTGACTGTCATGGGACGTTAGAGCATTTTGGTGATTGGAACTTGTCATCCATGAGGTTGCTGTGACATCACGTGACTAGATACGGGACGCGAGGTGGCCGGAGTCTAAACTAATCCCGGTGGAGTCTCTTTTCCATGCGGCGCAACTCTCGAACCAACCGACTTCGGCGCCTGAGCAAGCCATTGCTCGCACTACTATCCACCCAAAACCCTCCGTTCCCCCTCTGCGCCGAATAAACTGTCTGCGGCACATGTAATGTCCATCGAAGTTGACTGGAGGACAGCCACCTCTGGGCCGGACGGCGAGGCTCTGGCCGAACGTATCCGCTCCTTCATCCACGACAAGTTCCAGCAGGTGGCCCTCCCACGTTTCATCCGCTCTGTCCAAGTCCATTCTTTCGACTTTGGGACTATTCCACCTGATCTTGAGGTGAAAGATATTTGTGAACCGTTTGCGGACTTCTACGAGGAGGATGATGATGATGAAACATCTGACGTGTCTGAGGAGCTGGTCTCCGGGCACGGCACCCAATGGCACAGGACGCATTCCGATCTAAATGATCCCCCATTTCGCGAGGACATGGCAATGCATCGCCCGCTGCGGGACCCATTCGACGACCCCTTTCACTCATCAGCCTTACGCTCTCCAATGGAACACTTGAATCCTCATTTTCTTCCCCGCGCGGGCACCCCGGGCATTCCTGGTGGGACTTCAAACCTGGGTTACCATCTCATGTCCCTGGGCGGGCTGTCGGGGACGCAAACTCCCCTCGCCGCTGTTGCAGGTGGTACTCCGTTTGCAAATGGCTGGCCAGACTCTGTTAGCAATAGGGGTCACCCATGTATCTCTGGCGCGGCTGCGGTGCATCAATCCCGCATAGAAGCTGATATTGACACCAGCAACCCCACCTCGCGCCCATCGACCTCGAGCACTGTACCATCCCACCCTTCCGCATCCAACCAACAATCTAGCGGCGATGCCACAGCGGGAAAAGACCTCAGAGCACGCCCCGAAGATGAACATCTCGACGATCCGATGGCCGCGGGGCACCCTCTCCAACTCCCCCCTCGTATGCGGGAGCGTCGGCCGGAAGATTTCCAGGTCCTATGTCATGCCAAGTATGCCGGAGATGTGCGGTTGTCATTGACCGCAGAGATCCTTCTTGACTATCCCATGCCTAGCTTTGTCGGGTTACCGCTGAAGCTGAATGTCACGGGTATCACGTTTGATGGTGTTGCGGTCATTGCGTACATCCGCAAACGAGTTCATTTCTGCTTTCTGTCGGCCGAAGACGCGGATGCATTGATCGGATCGGACCAGCAGGAAACGAGAGGCCAGGATGACCGTCCGTGGTCTGGTGCAGATCCGGTACCGAAACGCCAGGGAGGCTTACTTCAGGAGATCCGAGTGGAAAGTGAGATTGGTCGGAAAGAAGATGGAAAGCAGGTTCTGAAGAATGTTGGCAAGGTTGAGCGCTTCGTTCTGGCTCAGGTCCGCCGGATCTTCGAGGAGGAGCTTGTTTTCCCCAGCTTCTGGACCTTCCTTATCTAAAGTGAAGTGAACTTCGCGATGCTATCGACGACAGACTCAACGGGGTACAGTTGTCTGTTATGATGAAACGTCGAGTTTGGGATATCTATGTACTCATATTTGTATACTACACTAATTCACATTATCTGTATAATTGGACAGGCATAGACCTGAAGATATTACGAGCAACGTCCTGCAAAAATCCTTTGGTACACATACCGTGTCGGTAGCATGAAAGATGCATGTGCTCCATATGCTTCTATTTTTATTGACCAATATCGATCCACATCATTTCTACCTCAAATCATTGATTAAACTCTATGCTCGGGCATGATCTCCTGCGCCCACAATTAAAGCTCACCGACGTAATGTTTGTAAGGTTTATCTTTTTTTCCTTTTCTTTACCCCACTTAGTTACTAACTCATCATTTAGTAAGCACGGCTCGTCAAATAACTATGGGATATCACCAAAGCCATAAGGCTTAACATACCTCTACTAAAAACTATATACTCTGAACGGATAGTCGTTTCCTCTTGCGGTGGAATTTTCACAAAGGAGAGCACATTAGCCCTAAAGCCAACAGTTTATTGCTGGCATTTCTGATATTATGCCGGGCAAACTAGGGTTATACTAGGGTGCCCCATTGAACAAAGGCTAGAATGCTCCACAGCCAGATCTGAGCGCTCGAGCCCTTCATACTGAGTGACTCTTGCTTCTAGAATGAGGGATAAAAGACTTGTCAGGCCCCACTATCGAAGGGATGTACACATTGGCGACCGGAGGGATTGATCGACATGCTTAGCTTGTGGTTACTGGCCCTTGAGTCTGTTCAATTTACTAGTGCGTTGACACTGGAGAAGAGAGGTGTACCTTCTGTGGTTCGGGCGCCCTTTGGGGGCAGGCCGGTTGCAGATGTTGCAGATTTTCATCATCGCCGTGGGAAGAGGGATCAAACTTCGATAATAGTATCTCAAAGGGTATGTGGTGTCCATGCCCTCAATTTTCATCGAAAATTCAAGGATCACTCTTTTGACCGTTACTGCTCACAGGCTGCGGGCTCCTACGCCGAGGTCTCTTTCGGAACCCCACCACAGAGACTGCCGGTTCGGTTCTCGACTTCTAACGACCAGATTTATATAACGGCGGCGGAGAGCACGGACTTCGATCCCATGCTTGAAAGGTCTTCACGGCTATCCTATGCGTACAATGCGAGTGCCTCAACCACCAGTCGATTCATCAAAGCGAACGCATCCATCGATTTCGAAACCCCATATAGTGAATGGTATGGAACTGAAGGCCATGTGACGGATACACTGGCCATTGGGGACTTAAGAGTGGACGCCGTGGAGTTTGCCATTCAGGACCAACACGCAGGCAGTAAGCCATCCTCCGATGATGCCCCATCACCATCTATATATATCCCTAGGATCAGTATATGCGGAAGCAAAACTGACTGTCAGAATAGACGTAATTGGGCTAGAATATAGTGCACCAAATTCGAGCGTTACCTTTCTCCCTCACGCATTGGTCAAGTCGAACGCCATCAAAACTCCTGCTTTAAGCATGTGTGGATGGACAAAAAGATGGCACTATCCTCTTCGTTTACTCCCAAGTGCCGCCGCGAAAGAATTTTATTCCATGCCTGAGATTAAAGATCCAAGGCGATGGGTTCCGTGTGCCATGAAAACCCAGAACGTATCGCTGACCTTCCGTTTTGGCCAAGCGACCATCAAATCCCCCCTCAGCTCCTTCATAACAGAGTGTACAAGGCCTGAGGGGGACATCATAAAATGCGCGATAGACATTACTGAAACGACGCCACCACTGATGACGGTGTCACACTTGGGCACCAATACCTCAAGATGTATACAGTCTATGATATGGGGAATGATGAGGTTTATTTTGCACACTTACGTACAGAGTATGCACTAGATGAGATCCTGGAGATCAAATCAGGCAAACAGGCGAATCATACACCAAAAAAGCCACACGAGTCTCTTATCTCGCATCCGACGCCCTCGCGAACTTCCAGCAACTGCGTCAGGAACCACCCCAGCAATTTCTTCAGCCACGGTCACGATCTGGCCTGTTCCTCTTGTGTCAGGATATCACTCGTGTATATCATGATTCCTAGGGTGAGTTGGGTTGGGAAGTCAGTAATTTTTGTATACCTTCTAGGAAGATAGAGAATATATACAGCCATATGCTTCCGATTACTATCATTGTCCCTATGTATGCTCTGTGATCATATGAATCTATTTCAACGGACAGTACACCAAAATGAACGTCAGTCCCAGAGAAGACATTTCAGATCACAAACGGAAATATTTCTACCCCACATATTCGCTTTGAATGTATGTGCAGAGGCTATCCTCCCATGGTATCGTATGTAATCCTTGGCCACTTACCCTCTGTTCCTGAAACTTTAAAACGGAAACTCTTCTAGCAAGTGTGATGGGCACCTGTACTTCCTCTGGACATCCCTACAATTAGGGTTCAAAACTCACATGATTGGTCATATTGACACTGGACTTCTATGACAGAAGGTATTAATTACTCTGGGAAGTGTACTATATAACTTCTAGGTTATCGTAGAAGCATTAGTATTCAACATCCTATAAATGGCTTCAAAGCTCATAATTGAATAGTATAGCATTAGATTAATATACTTCCCTGAAGTGGTTGGTCATGGATTTAACAGTTGCCAGATGTACAAACAGTGAGACTGACATAACAGGCGATCTTTGGGCCATATAACAAAAAATCACCCAAGGCAAAGAACAAAAGATCAAAAAGCCAACGAATGTCAAAGAACACGCAAATTCATCCAACGGGGTATACGTAAAGCAAAACTGCCCAATCATCTCCACCATGGCAAATGTCCTCGAACCAGCGAGGGGTGGTCTGTCCATATCGGTATTGAGGGGACTCCCTTTCTCAGCAGATTACAGTCCTCCTATAGTCACAGCTTGATACAAGAAAAACAAATCAAATCATAGTCCATATGTGATCCATCAATCCTTCACCGTCTCCTTTGTGAAGAGGCAGGATACACATGCACCCGCGTGCAGATCGTCGCGTAAAAACTGACGATTCAAACAAAAGCACACTTCCGTTGCTGTACTGACACTTTGTTTGAGCGCCAAATCATAGTTCGTGATTTCCATGGACGCTAGAATCGCGGACTGAGGCCTAAGCCTCTGCCGCCTTCGAGCTAGTTGCTCGTTTTCATATACGTCGTAGCGGGAAGGTGTAGAGACCTCCCGAAGAGAAGGTTTCCTACCAACCTTTCTTGCGTGCAAATCGCTTGTTCAGGAGCATCAGCACCTTCGACACGTTAAACTGCACATATTCCAGGTCCAAATCCTCCAGATTGTCTTTCTGCATTTCGAGCAGATCGTCAAGCTTGAGATCAAGCTCCAGAAGTCCACGAGCGCGACCTGTTTAAAAGTGACATTGTTAGCATCCTATTAAATACATGCAGAGAGTGACCTAGGAAGACCGAAAAGCCTTGCTTACCTTTATAGTGCAGGCTGATAACGAAAGTGCCTGGCAAAGGGCTCTTGAACATAAAGTAAATGTTGGCTCGCCGGTTTTCTGGGACGTTACTCTTTCGAATTACACCTTCTTTCTCGAGTTGCTGGTGTGTAAATTTGTACGGCCCCAGCTCTTGATGCTTCTGCTGCTTTCTCTGTTTCCCCTCCGACTGGCTACGAACATTGTGCAGATAGGATTTGTATGTCTCCAATTGACCCACTAGGTATGCGTTGTGGTCACGGATCGTCGCGAAGACATCCTCAAGCTTCTTGGTCTCATCCAAGACCTTCTCTTTCAGCGACCCTAAATGCACCAGTTCTTGTTCAACTTCGTCCCGGAGCAGACAGAACTCATCGGAACGATCGATGACTCCCATTTCTTGCAACTGGCTCAACAATTCCATGGTGCGAATTCCCTTTCGTACCATGACGCCGTCGTTCTTCAAAGTGGCCGCGACCTCCGCGATGCGATCGAGTCGGAGAGGCCGGCGGGCGACTGCCGAGTTGGGAGGCAAAGACCGCAGGATTTGGACAAAAGTCGCCTTAGCTTCCATGAAGAACACTTCCTCCTGAGTGATGTCCAGAGCGGAGGTTAAATCGTCCAAAGCCGTTTCCCATCGACTGAAGAGGGGAACAGTGATCGTCCTGTTCTCTTTGCGAGGAACTTGTGTTGGTGCCGTGCCTAGTTCAAATAAAAGCTCATGTAGATGTGAGTGTTGCTCTTGAGCTAGAGCCAAACTGTGCTTTTCCAAAAGCGCGTGAGTGGCATACATCTCGTTTAGAGTGATTTGTAACTCTAGATCCCGTTTGGAAAGAGCCACGTAGTTGTCCATTTCTAGACTCTCGTAGAAGTCCTGTACTTCACACAGATCAAGCATGAACTTGTTGACGCGCTCCTTGTTCTGCTGAATAAATGGCTGCAACTTGGCCATATATGGTTCCTTGGCATAGGAGGGCTTATTCGCAAGATTCTGAAGCATTTTCGCAATCAACGTCAAGGTACGCCGGGGCTTCTCTGTAGGCGTTGCATCAATCAACATGTAAGACCGCGGAGTGACAATGGCTGGGTTGATGAAGCGAAGAAAGAAAAAGCCTCCGATGAGGGTACAGATGGTTTGATCCTGAGCATCGGGGTACTTGCGCCTGGACAAGCTCCGGATTTGTTTGCAAATCCATCGAATACCGTAAGGGGCCTCATCCACCGAATTGATGATCGTGGTGAGAAAGCCATTGGCTATCTTGATTAAATCTCTCAACCGAGGCTCAATAATTTTTTGTACCTGTGGATTTTCTGCTGCATCCTCCGCGGTGACAGATCTAGGCAGATCTGCTGGCCACGAGCCATGTTTTTCCTCATGCTGTGCCACCATCGACTCATACACTTTCAGAGGATTGATTTCCAGGTCAACATCACGCATCTCAATCACCCGGTTGATCTGGTCAGCCAAGACCTGCTTCAAATAACTCTGGCCTGGGCCGCGGCGAGTATAAGTAGTCATCATGCGAGAGACTGGGGTGTTTTGTCGCAAGAGGGACGAGTATTCGGGGGTATTATCGAACTGGTACGTGAGAACAGATTGAAACATGGTGAGAAGAAGATGCTCTTCACGGCTTTCGTACTGATTACCGTAGATGGTAAACATGACCGTCTGGAGGAGGGAGTCAATTTCGGACATGGAGACGAGACGACATAAGTGGGCAATATGACGAGGCTCAGACTGGAGAAGGAAGAGCAGGTTGCCATATTTCTGAGTTTTCTCATCGTTGGGAAAGAAACCCTCCTGGGGATCAATGGCTTCGTCGAGGTGACTAGCAACTTCGTTTTGCTGGAGATCGTAAGTAAGGAGTAAGAGAATGGACTGGGAATTGTTACCTCCTCAAGGGCTATACGATTCTGGATAAGTAACGCGATTCGCGAATCCAAATATCGCACATCTTTTTCCAGAACGAAGTTTTTCTTCGATTGTGACGAGATCTTTGATTTTAATCCCTGTAGATACTTTTGTGCTATTTAAGAGCAAATTGGTCAGTAATTAGTAGGGTTCATTGAGGAATCACCCAGACAGCTCACCTCTGGCCAAGTCATCTGATATTTCCAAGTCCTTGTGGTTTGCAGACATCGACATGTACAGTGCGTTGACCGAAAACCGCTTCGACTGGCGGAGAGACCGGGTATCGTGGGAAGACATTGTGTTTTGTCGCGAAACTGGTTGGAATGACGAGGTTGAGGAAGTGGAGGTTCTCGAAGCTGGTTGCAGCATAGTCGCCACGGACATTATGTGTAGTTAGATGGCGTTGAACTGTGTGGTGGAGGGGGCACTAAGAGAGCGCTCCGATCACGATATATATCGATGAGCGACCAGCCACAAGTATGAACAAACGCCTTCACCAACGGTTACTGTAAGTAGTTGCTGATGGCCACGAATCCAGTCGCTGTATATCACGTATCAGGGCTGGTCATCTGGGTTGACGATATTTGGCGCAATCACTTGCAACTTGTACCCCTTATCGTACGCGCTAAACGGTTCGTGGGTGGCCGGGCAGCAGGGAGACGACACAGAAAACGGTAACGGTGATCTGTGCAATTAGTCGGCAATTACAAGGCTATCGGTGGTAACTGAATTGCAGGCGTCGCTGGTTGATTATAAGGGAGCGAGAGGACGAGGAAGAAGAAGAAGAAAAAAAGGTAAAATAAAATGTCGGTGGAATGCCAACGAGGGGGTGGAGCGCGATCAACAGGAGACGAGTCGATAACTCTCCGGAAGGTATCAGGAAGGTCGCGGAATGAACGAGAAGCGATAGACCGGTATGTTTTCCGAGAATTCGAGGAAAGTTGGGTGTTGAAAGTATGGTTGTTCAGGGAGTGGATGGGTTAAGGAGAGAAAGTTCACAGCTAAAAGGAAGGCAGGGAGCGCAAGGCACCTGATGAATGAGATTAATGAATATTTGGCAGGGCAGAGGGGGGAAAAAAAGGCAGGAAAATCAGGAACGGATCAGGTCAACAAATAGGAAATACCCATACAGTACAACCACCCGCAAAAAATAAAGAAAAAAAAATAATAAATCCACATACAATATGCAACTAATGGCATATACTAACGAGACGATGATATTTGAAAAAAAAAAAAAATAGTAGGAAGTATTAATATATTGACTAAAGAAAGATTGTATGTAGAAAGAGAAGTATCTTATTAAGGTATGTATAGCCGTGATAGGGAGAGACAGGCAGAAGACTGTTTTTGATTTCTTGAGGGCGAAGAAAAAGAGAGGGGGGGAAAGAGAAGAAATAAAATCAATTTTTGTTACCTTTGGGGCGTTAGGGATCGGGAAACAGTGGAGTTGTTTCCGTGACATGCAGCAAACAGGAACCGGAACAGGAACAGGAACAGGAACAGGAAACCTCCCCCCCAGGCGCCTGGTACGGCACCTTAAAAAGCACTAACCACACACACATACATAAGTTTTATGTATGGGAGTATAGACATACATATGCACCGGAGATAATAGTCGAGATTATTATTTGAATTTCATTATTGCTTTTCTATTTTTTTCTTCCTCTATCTTTTCTCTTTTATTTTCTGAGCTCTCTGCTCAAGGGATTTTTTCAGATGGTATGTAAATAATCTTAAGGTGAGGATCCTAACAAGTATGGTTGTCCAACTGTATACTCTTCTTCTCTCTCCACTTCATCCCCAGGACCCGTAATCAGTCCCTGTACCTGTACACTTTCCTATTCGGGATCCCCCCTTCTGATGTCGATCACCATACAAGAGATTATCAAGTACCTGGTAACTTACAACAGGGAACAAATTACTGGAGATCCGATGTAAAAAGTACAACACCACAATCTTGACAGTGCTTTGCAGTCATCTACAGCAGGTCATGAGTGAGTGAGATAGAGGGGAAAAAAAGAGAGAAAAAAAAGAGAAAAAGTGATTAGAGTTCTTTCAGACACCGGCACAGTGGAGAGTGTGCATTGATTGAGTTTTCTTAGCATATGGGACTATTGAGCTATACGAAATTCTGGTCTGTAGACTGTTCCCAATTCCTACCCCTCCCTCATGAATTTTGGAATCTCAATAATATCACACATCATGTCCATCTCATTATTATCTCCGAATTAAACACGTTTAGGTTTGAACTTATCCGATCGGGATACGCGTGAGTGAATATCAAGCCATGCCATGCCATGCTAAAAACTAAACAATGGAAAGAGAGAGAGGGAATATCTCGCCAATTTGCACCGGATTAGTCTATATTATTGTACGCAGAATAATCTCTGTAGGACAAAGGAACTCGGATGGTTGTCTTCCGAATCTTTCCTCTTTTTTCCCCAGCCCAAAAGTTTTGTGATACTGAAAGAGTTCAATGCAGGAAGAGGACGCAAGGAGATTCCTCCATTGGGATAGTAAGCAGTCGGAGCCACCTGCTGCGCACAGCTAGAGTGGATTGGTGGTACTCCGTAGTCTAGTTTGGAGTACAGTGTGTAATGGGGCTTGGCTTAATGGTTATTATCCTCTTGTGCAATATCTACGTGTAACCTAATATTGATAAATAATCCCAAAGGAAGAAGAGGAAAGACAGTGAAATATATATATATAAATATCGAAAGCTAAGAGTCCCCTTCACGCTGTTTCTTTCCCCTGTTCCAGTGCAACCGAACCAATCTTGCCACCCGTCGGTCGGCCGGCAGGATACTCTAACAGGGGGTTGCGGTCGGAATTGACTCTGAGCGTAACGCTGTTATGATGCGGCACACACAACCGTGCTGCTGAGGGGGGGGGGGGGGGGAGGCAAGAATCTCCTTTTTTTACGTTAGCTAATAATCCGGTGCTTGCAGCGGCTATCAAAGCCAAGGATGGTTGGGGAAAAGGATTGACCGTTTCTCTTAACTTTGTTTCACCGACCATTCTAGTAGTGATCTGTTTTAAAATCAATAGGTAATGTACAGTATACTTTCTCTAGGTACTCTGTAGGAGCATGCAACTCCCGGTCCTCTTAGTAGAGGGATGCGACTAGACCTATGTCAGACTAGCTGTCATATGCACCTGTAAATTGTAAGATTAGTATGTTATCCATCTGTCAAGGAATTCGAATGTTGCGACTGTGGTTTCGCCTTTTAAATGGATTCAGGAGTCTTTTGAGTCTCGTGTGCTGCGGTTCTTCAACCTGATTGGCCCCCTTCCCCACCCTTTTTGTTGGATGGATACATGGATCATTCAAGGTGATGGCCCACAGTTCCTCCCATGATAACGGAGGGCCACGCTACAACCGAGTGACTCCACTGGTCGAGTTTTATCTAGAATTCCAGGCAACCGTACCTCCAGATAGAAACAGAGGCAAAATCATGAACCAAACTAATTGGGACACATATCCATGGATTCTAGGGATGAAAACCTTTCCCTCTCTGCCCCTCTCTCCATCCCACCTCAATTAAGGCGGGATTTGTTCCTGACCGCCAATAGATTTTAGCGTCTATGTTCCAAATTTCCCGCCTGATCAGACCCATGGCTGGTACCTGCGTCAAAATAATCCGCCCGCCCGCATTGGCTCCATTCGGTTAGCATGCGGTAGTCCAGCACACTGCAGATGGTACTATTTGTAGCACCATCCTAACTCATTATTCAAAAGAGGACTAAGTATGTACTTCTAGCTTATGTGAATTTATTTTAGTTTTCTATTTGAACATAAAACCAATGCGCGGACGGAGTAGTAAAGACCTACATTCCGATAAGGATCCAAAAAGAGGTAAGTATGGGCATAGCATACACTGCATGCACCGCACTGTAAACTCCCGTCCTCAGTGGTCATCTCCCAATGAGATTTGAACTCTTTGTCTCAAAAAAGAGACCGACAATCCATTACATCATGGACTCCTGTACCTGAGAGACTAAAATGACTAGTGTCCATGCACATAAATTGTCAACCACACGGTGGTTTCAGGAGTCATGTGGTCCTGGGACCAACGCTTGGCCCGGACTATACCCAGTACGGAGTATAGCTAAAACATCAACGCGCCGGCGGAGGTCAACCGCAATGCAACGGGGATTAATCCCGGTCAATTACCTCTAGGGAAAGTCTGGGGTACGTAAGAACAGTCATCAGAAGTATCCCGGTCCGAAAGTCAGATATTAACAACTACTACTCTCAGACTCCGGAATCTATGTTTGTTTCTTATCGCCTGCTGTTCCGCAATCCTAGCAATAACTAGATAATAAGAATAGAATAATGCTTAAGATAGGCCAACACTCGGTGAATATTTGGAATATGTATGCACAGTGACGCAAACATGTCGACAAATAGTAGTTTGCATGCAGGCTTGCTAGAGCACAGACGGACGGCCCCATACGCCCGAACCTCATCCTTGGAAACTTCTTACAACCTCGTATACCTCCACACCAATTCTAAATACCACATGAATCATAGATTTCCCCATTCCACCAGGATACCGGTGGTCAGACCAAGTACACAACGGTACCCTCCCTCCATAGGGTACCACATCCATGGCCGTATACGAATCGTCGCACAGCCCCTTCTTGACATGATTCCAAATCCCCGATGGTCACTTCCTTGAAAGAAAAGACACCTCCTCCACCCCTCAACCAATCGGCCACGGAAGCATTATCTCACAAGCACATCGCATATTTCATTCATTCATTCTTCGTTGCAGAACCCACAGACCTCCCCGTGGCAAATGCCTGAGCCGTTGTCCAATCTCCACTCAGGGTACGAACATGCAGATCAGGCGCTGTCTGTTGTCAGGGATAGCTTAATTTCTAATCAATTGCGTACACTGGGGAAGCTAGTGATTGTATTCTCCACATACACGGGTCCAACTACACTGCACACCCCTGTAATGCAGGTTAAGATTAAACTAACGGTTGGGGTCTTTCCAGGGATTAGCTGGAGATAAACACTATATACTATTGTGCATTCAAGACTAAGTTATGATTATATTAATTATCTGAAGAGGGAAGCGGGAAATGCATCCAATCATCTCATGATAGGATGAGTAGATTCCTCTGTCACTGAGCGTGATACTTTTAGAATCAACTTACATTATGCATTTAATTGTTTAGCACAGTAGTTATGATAGGCTGGCGAGGCTCTTTCGAGTTTTTCTTGCATGGTTTCTTTCTAATGACTAGGTTACGTGGGTTAGGGTACGTGTCTAAGCATGGATGCTTAAGCTTAAGCTAGTCGGCAGAGGCCACTGCGTCTAGCTGAGAATCGTGAGAATACGATAGTCTTACGCTGACCACGTAGACGACACGAGGAAGAAGCCCGGATATCAGCAGGGGTCGAAGAAGAACTCAACCTCATTGTGGATTGGACCCGATAGGTACTGCATGTCATTTGTCATTCTCAAACCCTACTATCTATCCCTCCTGGCTGCCCAATCATTGAATAGGAACAAAGGTTTTACTCTCTCATACTTGACATAATTGCTTTCAATGACCAACGTAATGCAGTATGAGTCTTCTCATGAGTCACACTGATTGGTTTACTACCCCTGTGAGGCACTGACAGGTCGCATGGACCTAATTACAAATAGTGCACTGTACTGAAGTAGCATTCTAGGTTCAATGACTCTGTGCGTGTTGGAGATCGTCAATTATACCAAACCGAATGGGTTTGTCCAACCGACTGTAGGAGGCGTACAGCAGTAGACAGTCATTCTCTCCCAATGACCTTGTAGTTGTACCCTAGACTTCGTACGAATACAGATCTTTCTTTACGATTTGGCATCAAACCAAGGGCCGAAACTAAAAGGGCCGGGCAACAATACAGCTGGAAAAAAAATAATAGAAAGTAGTCTCCACAGCTGATCAAGCCACGGAGTGCTTTTCCTGTTCATGGATCTGTTATTTAAATAGAGTATTTGACTCATCTCAAAAGCTAAAAAAATCTTGAAGATTGTAATATCCAACGAGCTTGGGCAGTCTATAGAGTTCTTTCTCTATAAAACTCGTTTCTTTGCATATTGAACATTAACCGTAACCAACGTCTTAGATCATATCAACCCTAAAGTCTATGTTCCTATACAGTAAAAGATTTTTTTATAGTAACTAAGGTGGCTATCACGTATATGTCTGTACAACCATCCATGACGAAGGGCCACAAGATAACGTATTCCCAACCGAGCGCCGCACCTCATATAAAATTCTGGCCGCGGCTGAAATATTAGGGCCGTTATTGACAAAACACTCATATTTCTATGTAAAAGCTAATTAAGACATTGATTAGGACATTGTCTGCGAGTATGCCCTAGAATATGACAATCACTACAGCGCGGGGGCGCTAGTACGCGCTGCCTAATTGGAGATAGCTCTTGATCTATACATATAGTATCTTGAGCTTCTTTAATCTCATTTTCATACTACATATACTCCTGAGCTTCCTGGACTGAAAAGCCCTCAGTATGAGTGATTTGACGCTTAGATCGCTTTTTTTTCTGTTGTAGTTCACTGATTATAGCTTGTAAATATTGATTTTCGTGAGCTAAGAAAGCCCCGTTGTTGTATACCATTTCACATCCCTTAACTAACTGATTCAAAGCAGTCTTTGTAGGAGAAGAAGGGCTCTGTGTACGAGCTCTTAGCAGCTTTTTAATTGTAGTTGTCTGCTTCTTTAGCTGCTTGATATTATAAGGTGTTTTCGGTGCTGAATCAGTTGATCGACTGCCTGGTGGTGTAGGGGTCTTAAGCTGTATAGTAAAGCGTCCAAGAATCTCTTCTGGGTTAAATGGTATTAAATAAGTAGCTCGAAAAGTACTTAAAACATTATTTGTAGTTTCAAGATAGATCTTGATAAGATCAAGCTTATCAATATAGTTGATTCCTCCATGTATCTTATCTTGAACTAGGCTTCTGTACGCCTTTTTTAAAGGTGAAAAAATGACAACATCAAGAGGTTGAAGGTTATTTGAGGAATGAGGCGGCATGCAGATAGGAATGATATCGTTTTTATTATATATTTTATTAAATTTAGGAGTAAGATGACTATCATTGCCATCTAAAATAAGTAACCGATATTTTCCAACTATATGACTAGCTATAGCGGGGATAAAGGGGGCTTTTGAAGAGCGTAGCCCGATTTCATCAATTGTCCAGCTATTCTTACTGATTTTGAATCTCTAATCATGTGGAACATTAGGATCTTCGTATCAGCCTTGTATAGAAACTTTTCTCTTGAAAATAATACAAGGTGGTAAAGCATATCCGGTAGAGCTAATACACTCAATTAAAGTGACCCATTCTCGATTCCCTGGCTGAATAACTTGATGTTTTTTATATAGATCAGATCTAGTAACTACTTTTGTAGTAGCTATAAGATCTATTATGTATCCAGTCTCGTCAAAGTTATAGATATCTACAACATAGTAATCTGAACAAGATCAAACCACCTTTTTAGGATTTGTATATCCTCATATTTAGCATGCTGATAATTATATTAACGAGAATAAACAGTCCTTATCTTACTACAGCGTCTGATAAAACTGCTGACCCAGCTTTTGCCGACTGATTGAGATATATTGAAATCAGAGTCTTATAAGAAGAGTATTGGCCATATTTTGGATCTGAGATGGCCGGGGAGCTGCTCCACGTTGATCCATGGATAATATCCATTGTACAAGCGAATTCTTTTTATCTCAGTCAATTTATGACAATTTGCGCGTTTTTCAGTGCGTTTTTCAGTGCGTGATATAGTGCCATTCAAACGACGTTGTATTGTTCTATCAGACACATTAAAGATGCGTGCAGCCTCACGAATTGACTTTATTTCTTGCTTTTTAATAGCGGAAACTGCAAGAAAGGCCCTTCCCTCTTTTCAACTGACTTATTTGAACTTGTACGCGCTTTTGGTGGTATGGTAAGTGGTTGTTGAGCTGAGCGAGTTTCAACCGCGCGAGAAACGTGAGGTGCGGCGCTTCGGTTGGGAATTACGTTATCGTCACCTTCGTGCTGACAGCAGTCCACATGTTTAATCTAACTATCTCAGCGCATCGACTTGCTCTCCAGATTTTTTTTCTCCAGCACGAAAAGAAAACACAAAAAAAAAAAAAAAAAAAAAAACTTAGTGTAAGAACAATATCTAGCAACATGCATCCAAAACAAGACCCTGCCCCGCAATTCTCCCCCAAAAGAGCCTACCTACTCCTCTACAACGCCATATCTTCCCTCCTCTGGCTCCACATCCTCCTAACAGTCCTCACTACCAAAACCCCCGCATCAACATACACCACCCTCGAACCCTGGACCCGGTGGACGCAAACCCTAGCAGTGGCAGAAATCCTCCACTCTGCTGCCGGTAAGTCTCACTCACCCCACAACCAATCATACTAACCGCCAACCCAGGACTCACACGAGCCCCTGTTTTCACCACCTTCACGCAAGTTTTCGGCCGCTGCGTGCAGGTCTGGACTATCAACTATGCATTCCCAGAGGTAACAGCGCCATCATGGGCGTACCCTAGTATGCTCCTCGCGTGGTCAGTGGCAGATACCGTGCGGTATCTGTATTTCGTCGTGATGTTAGCGGGGCTATCGATCCCGGATGTGTTGAGGTGGTTGAGGTGAGTTCTTGGATGTGATATGATAAGCCATTTATACATCTCGTCTCTATTTACATGAAGTTGCGGAGAGTCTAATATAGAGATAGATACTCGCTGTTTTTCGTGCTCTATCCCATCGGGATTGGCAGTGAATGGTGGATGATGTACAACGCCGCTTCTACAACGACTAATGTCCTTGTGGCTGGTATCTTTTACTTTTTCCTTGCGCTTTATGTGCCAGGTAAGTCGTCGATTTGAGGTAATGCGGGCTGTTTTTATAATGATTTTCTAACGGTGTTTGTTAGGGTCTCCTATGATGTATAAATACATGGTCAAGCAACGGGCCAAGACATTGTCCAGGCCGTGAAGTGATCCATCAAAAAAGTTCTCTTATAGAAAGTATCGGCTGGGGGGAATGCTTAATGGTACTGTATCGACCTATTATACCCATTAAGACTAACCATTCATTCCCACCCCCTCCTCTCTCAAGTTGCCATGTATACCTCTTTTGCTGATGATTCGATTAAATTCAACTGTCCTTCTAAAAAGCAGACATGTTTGAATATGTGGCACTATAACTCTACCAGAGTCAGATCCGGTCCCTCCCACTGTCCTTGTTCTCTTCGTAGGCGGTGTTTGGGCCTAAGTCAGAAGGTGAAGGTGGCATTGCCGTGTACTCTGTGCTGTTTAGAAATTATAATTTCTTGTGGAATATTCGCGTACTGTTGGATGAAGGTAGTGATTTTGGACAGCGCTCATAGTTCATGTAGAAAGGAGAAGGGGGGTTGGGGTTTACTCTGATGTCGTTGACGAGGGCGAACTGCTAAAGATAACGGGGTGAAGGCTATGGCGAAAGTATGGGAGAAGAAGGTGTTTGGGAATGGAAGGTAGCAGCAGTCTAGGGAAATGAATGCCTTCGATTCGTTATATCTCCAACTAATCGGGTATCGCTATGTACTCAAAACACTCTATGCCAGTGTATCCAATTTCCCACATACAAGAACAGATTTATGCAATGTTCGTATGCAATCATTACCTGAAAGTGAATGACTTTCCAGCTGTCTCACGTTTCTGCTTACGCACTCCACTGGGTGCCTCAAGCGCCTTCGCGTAAGGGTTAAATGGTCGCTTCGACAGGCGTGTCGCAGTCTGAGCAGGCTGTGCGTGCAGTACGGAGGTAGCAGTATCGTAGTTGAAGGGCTCAGGCTCCTCCTTGCTTTCCTCAGGCTGTGGAGTCTGAGACGCAGACTTATTCTTCTTTTCTTTCCGACGCTGTTTCTTAGATGGCTTCTCCCCGATGTCGATCACGGAATCCGCATCGTCAGCTTCCGGTGACTGAGCCTGTTCGCTCTTGCGCTTGCGCGGGCCTCCGAGGCCCTTGACCGTGAAGACTTTGTTCTCCTCTTTATCTTCTGGCGCTGCAACAAGAGCTGCAGCAGGCTTCGGAGGAAGAGGCTTGGCAGTAGTAGAGTCAGCAAGCTTGTTGCGAGCTTCAGATACCGTTCTTGGCATGGGTGGCAGAGGAAGCGAAAGTCGAAGAGCTTCTGCAGAGGCGACAGCGGAGTACTCAGGAGGGGTAAGAGGTTCCTGGGACTCCAACACGGAACCCCAGAACTGAGATACATCGTAGCGTGCGGCGATAGGGAAGTCCTCCTCGTTCGTAGGTGGCATCAAAAAACTCTGTTCTGCTTCCACCACAGGTGCTGCTCGTCCCGTTTTCGTCGGCTTCACATACACATCACGCCACTCTGGGCCATTGGCGCCTTCGATCTTCGCATTCTTGATGACCTCTAGAAGATCCGATGCCCTGTCCTTGGTGATGGGTGTCACCGGTGACAAGGTCCTGAACAAAGTACCCAAATCCAAAGGCATAGCGTGGGCAACCTTGAAGAGAATATGTTTAGGAAACACGCACTGCACGCCTTCATCCTCTTCTCTTGCAACTTCATCACGCCATTGATGAACTGCCTTGAAGACGGCAAATTGCTCCTTGCTCAGAACTGCGGGGTTGCGAGACAAGTAGTCATACCAGCCACCTGCTCCTTGTCCAGTGGCAGTGTCATAGACAGGGCGCTCGTACCGTTGCAAAGCCTCGTTCTTTGACTGCTCCAAGACGTGGCCGACAAGATCATTTTCAGGTGTCGAGTTCTGCACGAGTTCATTGCGTAAGTGGTCGAAGATGTGAAGGAGGTAGTGGGTATCGGAGCGGGCGTAGTCGAACATTCCGTCTGGAAGGGGCCGAATCCTCCAGTCGGCCATTTGATACCTCTTGTCGGCTTCGAAGTTCACAAACTTTTGAAGAAGGTATTTCAGGCTCCGTTTGGGATAGTTCAAAGCGCAAGCAGCATGGTAGGTATCGAACATGCCCACTACGTATAGTCCTAAATCGCGCTGTAGCCAAATCATATCCATGGACGAACCATGCAGCACCTTGAGGATAGTAGGATCCGCAAAGACCTCATTCAACATCTGAAGATCCTCCCTCCACGGCTTCAGCGTGTCGACCACCCAATCCTTATCTCGAGTACTGATCTGCATCAGGGAAACAAGGCCATGATAAGAATGCACATCGTGGTGCTCCAAATCGATAGCTATTTCCTTCGCAGACTTTAGCTCATTCAACATCCCTTTCACTCCTTCTAAGGTATCCACAAAGGTCGCGCTCGTCGACTCCCAAGGTTGGTAAGGGACCGGGGACGACACAGTATAGATGGACTCCGGATACTTTGCGGCACGTATCTCGGTCTCATACGGGTTCCGAAAACCCATCGCTGGGTCCGTCGATTTCACAGACTCCCCCAGTGGGACTATCGCATGCGGTTTAGTCTTAAGTAATGGTTTGAAAGGCGAGGCATCGGTGTTATCAACGTGCCGCTCAAACTGTAACTGGGGTTTCGGGATCTTCGACGGGCCATAATCGTAGATTGTGGGGAATTTTGTAGTGGCCTTCTTCGTAGCCTTCGCTGCACTCTGCTCTTGCTGCGAGGGGCTCAGTTTCTTGATAACACCAGTGAACTCATCCAAGCAAGCATCTGCTTTTTCCAGAAGAGCATCGATAACATCCACCATACCGCGCCAATTGTCTTCGATAGAATCTTCGTCCTGGAGACTCGGCGCGGGTACATCTGTACCGGCTGTAGCAGCTTTGAGGAGGGAAGAGGTTAGAGAAAGGATCCTGCTGCTTTGTTCATCAAGAGATTCTGAGAGTTCCGCATTTGAAGAACGGTGGAAACTCAGATCTTCAGCAGAGAGTTGTCCAACAGTGCGCGTCATCTGCACGAGCGACGACGTTAACCGCTGCTGGAATGGAGGAAAATCTGCTGCGGATTCCATTGTGATCTAGCTCTGAGTATACTCGTGAAGAAAAAGTATAGAGCTGAAGCACCAATGAACAATGAGGACAGGCAATATTGTTTGCGCCTGCCAGTCGTATTTAGAGATCACGTTTAGTACATTCTAAACTAAGAAAATGAAAAAAATAGGGAAATTTCGGAAGTGGAGAAATGCTCAGGCCGGCATGACTGTTGACCGCCTACTGTGATCGGATTAGGTGCGGCGATGATCATTCATCTTCATCTACTTATTGGAGTAGAGTATCATCCATTTATTTGCCTCCAGCAAAGAAAAGCAAATACTCCTCCTGACACCCTTTCACAGTTTGTTCTACCTAATCATTTACATTATGGCAGCCTCCATAGCACCTGAGTGCAATGATATCAAAGAGTATATACCACCTCATTCATACTCTAGAATTGACTTAAATCTAACCAGAACAGGAAATATGACACCTGCTTTCTCAAATGGTACAGCGAAAGTGAGGTTCCTAGCCAGATTTATTACATGATGCTTAAAACTGACAAGATCAGAATACCTTCGTGGTAATACATCATCCAATGAATGTGATGAACTGTTTTTTAAATACAAGACATGCCTAAATGTAAAGTACTATGAATGCCCTTTTTCAGGGTGTGTGTACTAACCCCCCAGCAGAAAGCTTTGAAAGAAAAAGGCATTGATTCGATGCTAGAAGATGCTCGAAAGGGTCTCCCTGAGAGTGATGCCGAGCATTTCCGAAAAGGTTGATCTTTTTTTCTTATGTTAACCAAAGATGCTTTATCTCCCCTCTCAACAAACTGAAAACGAAACGACTGGGCTTAGCAGCTTGAGGTATTGCTATCACAAGTCACTCGATCAATTTCTCCATCTATGAATGATATAAGCAGACCCCGCGGCCCTAGGAGGCGAACCAAGTTGCAGTCTCAGTTGGCGCCTTAGCGTTACGTGGCAAATGCTACTGTCATCTCGATCAAGTAAAACTCTCGCAACAAGGACAGTTCTTGGGAGATGCCAGTGACTTGTATGTTAGCTGGATGGGCCTCGCTATTGGCCCATGATGGTTGCTTCATTTTTTTTTTTTTTTTCCCCTTCTCTCCGTCAACTTGTGATATCAACTTGTACTAATACAATAACTCCCCTATGTACATTTAGACATGTGTATACCAAATTATTCTCATATCACGCAGCATTCAGCGATTGACCTATTCTTTCTTTACTTTGCTTCTTAGTGCTCAGAATCGCCTCACTTGGTCTAGTTGACATTTGAAGGAGCAAAGTTCTTAAAGGCGCGGGTGGCCTATTCTCACTCAATGCTTATCAACCGTGTCTGAAAGCTTTCATTATGTGAGCCCCAAAGATAGGTATTTTGATTGCACATCAAAACTTAAATTTAGGCCATCGCCTTCAGCGGACGTTTCGAGATGTCAAATATGTAACTTTGCTCCCCCTTTGCCGCCTAGATTGTGCTGCTCTTACAGGAGACAGAAAAAAAAATTTTTTTTTAATGATAATTTAATTGTGACCATTATTATGCCCGCGGACGATGGATGCCACGTTAAACTATTCTCGTGTACTTTTCGCAAGGTTCAACGCCCACCACACCGGCCTCCACATAACATACCGTCTTCGTGTATCAACAGCTGATCAATATTCTCTTCAGGGCGATTGGCAGGGATTTTGGCAGCTGTAAGGGAGTTTCAGAGAAGGCCATTTAAAAAATGAAGACGATTCCTTTCAAGACACAGACATAATGCTTCTCTGTGAGAAAGATGATCCACATAGATTCTCTCATGGAAGACG
This sequence comes from Aspergillus leporis, assembly GCA_009176345.1. NCBI lineage: Eukaryota > Fungi > Ascomycota > Eurotiomycetes > Eurotiales > Aspergillaceae > Aspergillus > Aspergillus leporis. Next base: position 84,337 of record ML732260.1, on the reverse strand, counting down.
AATGGGTTCTTGTCTTGGTTTTGACTTGGCAAAGACATGGTTGTCTACCTGCACGACTGAACACGGAACTCCCATTCAACTCAACACGCATGGAGAGCTCAAGGGCCCGAAGAGGTTAATCAACATTGAAAAGCGGATGGTGGAGCAGGCACCCGCTGAGTGCCGTTACGCAGCACTGTCCTATTGCTGGGGAGATGGTCAACAGCTACACTTCAGTTCTGATACAGAATGCGACCTCACAAGACCTGGGGGGGCTGGAATACCTCAAGGCACAGATCCCGAACACTATTCAAGACGCGATAACCGGTTGTGAAAAGCTGAAAATCGAATATCTTTCGGTCGATACCCTGTGTCTCCCCTAGGGAGATCCATTTGAACATAACGACATATACGCTGGCGCCTTTCTGATCATCGTTGGCAATGAAGACAATCCACGTCGTGGCTTGCCAGGTGTTCGTCCTGTTCCACGTCGACCCCAATACTCAGAACAGCCTGGAGACCTTCATATGGCCGTCTCTCAGCCTCTTATCGATGAAGCAACGTACGGTTCTGCCTGGAAAAAATCACAAATGGACATATAGCGTGTATGAGCCATCAAATCACCTTATCTTCACAGCGTATCAGGTCTATTACATATGCAAACCCCACGGCCAAGTATACTGTGAAGACACTTGGTATGAGACATATCCGCCCACCCCAATCCAGGATCTCAACCTCCCGCGTCTTGGTCTTATTTGGGACGATTCGAGTGCAGAAGTCCCAGACGACTTTACACACTACATTGCGAAGGTCGATCGCTTCGCAAAACATCGAGTGATCAATGCGACAGATCAGAAATTAGTGTTTATGAGCTCAAAGAAGCTAATAGGAAGAGCACTGGGAAAAGACTATATCGAAAATTTTCCCGTAAAACACTTTGCTCAGGCAGTATGTTTCGACCTTCTTTCAGGCAAACGCCAACCGTTATCCGGTTTATCAAGCTGGTCCTGGAAACGCTGGGACATATCTTCCTCCGGCAGCATCTCCTACCCTGAGTACGTCACATTTGAATCATCGACCACTTTCTACCATGTCCAAAGAACGCCTGGAAGAGCCGGATTCCAATTCTTAGGCATCGGGTCCACGCACAGAGCAGAATGTTTTCGCTTCCCGCGCAACATACCAATCGAAAAGTTTGAACATATTATAGAGTTCCAAGACATTGACCGCTGCGCTATACGCTGTAGTTGAAGACGCGACGAAGAAAAAAAAAGTAGTCGTAATCCATGATTACAACAACATCAACATTTATGAGACGGTTGCTGATAAGCAGATCAGCCGTGCGTTTCTATATCCAGGGGCAAGGTTGGAGAGGGATGGAGTGATCAAGTGTGCGATTATTGGCGCGGTCATCGAGTCGATGGCAGTTGTGAGTCCTTTTCGTTGGTGATCGAGACAGATGAGTATGGGTTTTCTCGATGTGTCTGGTTTTGCATTTTACCTGATCTCTAGTACTTTGGGATAGGTTTGACTTGAAAAGAATATACCTAGCTTTATGGGCGATACAATGGGAAATGAAGGATTGAACAGATGAAGATTCTTTATCGAACACGCTCGCTTTACGAAAGACGATAGGTATACAAATTGTACGCACAGCTCATGAAAATAAATCACATCAACATAATTAAGTTATATATTATCTACTCGCATGAATCCGCATAAACTCATCAATTTCCAAAGAAAGGGTCGGTCTCACCGATGACCTCGTCTCCTCATATCACCCTGACCAAACCCACTCGGTACCTTGAGTAGTCCATTAGCCGTTGCACCCATTCCTCCTCCCATGGAAGAAGAACCGCCACTGCTACTGCTCGCTTTCCGGGGTTGGGTTAACATAGACCACACCTCGGCCATTCCGGCCCGACAAGCAGGAAGCATACTGTATTGCATGCTGTAGAGGTTGCGGCGGTGGATGGGGGGCACGAAACGGCCAGTTACGAGGCAGAAGATGACGCGGGGCGAGAGGTAGTGTTTTCGGAGACGGTGGCCCAGTTGGAAGTATTGGTCGAACATGGCACGAAGGGTTAGTGGTATTGACTGGTAGTTTTGTTAGTTGTTTATGTTTATGGTGAAGTGATGGTTTGGTGCGGAAAGGATGGTTGGAGGGGAAGCATACCTCGAGATGGATGTATGGGACTGAGGGGGAGTCGGCGCTGGATGATTTGTCGTGCTCTTCACGGAGCTCGAAGTGAATGCCCCCTGGTAATCTTTGAGAATCTTTGACTCGGAGCATCAGTGCGAAGAGTGGGAAGTGATTCAAGAATGCTAGCCATGTGTCAAGTGCCGCTTTCAGCGTGATGATTGACATCCGGGCCGTTGCAAAAGCCAAGTAGAAAACAACGATAGTCGGAAGGAGGAAGAAGAGCACCGTGAATAAGATGGTCCCAATGAGGAGCTGATCAAGGTCGTAATCGCATGAGTCTATACGATTGCGGAGCACGTTACGTTTCTTGCCACGGAACAGGTGGAAGAGAGATATGATAATAGTCAGCTGCCAATTGAAGATGCGCGCAGAGGCGATATAAAACGAGTAGATGTGCACGGTTAGTATGGACACAAGATCGGAGAACAGGGCAATAGGCATGCTGGCGCCTGCAAAACTAGAGCACCCCACGATGTATATGACATGAGGAAGGTAAGGTTGCAGGTTTGCAATGAAAGCTTTTTTGTGTTCGTTAGCTGAGGACGAGAGATCTGGGACAGAAGGGGTCCTTACCAGCCCAATTTTCTATTACCCATAGGAAGAGATCGCCCAAAAAAGCGGCGAGCTCATTATTCAATTTCAACCCAGCTGGCCAGTCCATCAGCCAGGAAATCGTACGTTGCAATCCCTCTACGGTCCAGCCTGTAAGAATGGAGTTGATTTGGAAAGCAACCCAATTGGCATTATCAATGATGTAGGAACCCAACGCGATACCAATGATCACATCATTTGCGACAAGCCACAGGCTGTTATAGAACCGGATATAGTCCGGATGGCTGGTAGTCACGCTTTCCCAGTTATCTTTCCTCTGGCGCAGCTTGACGTATTGAATGGGCCAATAGCAAAACTGTTGGAGCCGAATATCAACTTGCTGAGCCGTTGCAGAAATGTCTTTCAAAGCAGCTGCATCGGGTCGCGCGCGCCACTCTAGAACTTGGAGCACTATCTCCGCAATGGTTCGATGAAATACAAGACCAATGACGAAGATTCGAGTAACAACAGGCCAGGCCCATTGCCAGAACATGTACGAGACACCGAGGACGAAAAGATCCCATAAGGTTGTAGCAGACTCAACAACACGCTCACCAACGCTCATACTTCTCTTGGCACGGATCCCTATTAGATGACTATTTTTTTCCATGAGCTTTGCCATTTCGTAGGCACAATTCACTTGGTTAATAATGAGCGGGAGCGCCTGTTCTTTGTATGACGGGACATGCTTAACGACCGTATGAAGTTTGAGCTTCTCAACCAGCTTCTTAGCTTGAACCTTATCCCGTTCTTCCACTGTATTAGTCTTCTTATCTGACACCAAGTCGGGTTTATCTTCAGCAATCACTTTGTCGCCCAATGCAAGAGAAATCGGCTCCAGCGACATATACTCCATTCGAGTGGGATGAGGGCGATGGAACATGATAACCTGAACCGACAAATTCGTATCCGGCGGGCAGTATATTCGAGGCACCTTACACGACGAATGCGTGGTCACATTCAGGTGTGAAGGGTTGAAAGTCGTTGGAGGATCTGGTGAGTTGGTCGTCCCCAGCACATGCATAGCAGACCTGCCACACAGCGTAAAAATCCTCACAATTGGATGAGGACTATTGCGGAAAAGGATTCCGGCACGGAGGGCGTTGTCGACATTTCGAGGCTAGGAAGCGTATACCATTGTTAGTATCCCACCAGCATATACCGTATCGAAGCCAACTAATGCGTCGGCTCACCTCAACATCCTCCAAAACCGTCAATACGAACAAATCGAGCTCCGAGTTCTTCCACCCAACAATCACGCCTTGTGACGATGACCGAGGGAGGTCATATGGCCAAAACACCCGCAACAATCCATCGCTCATGAGCATATTGTCATCCTTGAGGCGCGCTTAAAAGGAGCCGCGGCGGCGTAATTGTTCCCGGGCAGATACGCCCAGATGAATGTATCGGGGGTGCTGGGAACAGACGGATTAGCTTGGTCCTAGCCCGCAGGAAGGTTTCTAGCTCCATTGGGTCGCAGGCCCAATTCATTCGGTGTGTGTCGCATACCAGTTCGCTTTCTTTCGCAGCTAAGTAGCTGATAGGGAGGACAAGGAGAAAGTAAAAGACGGACAGAAGCACAAATCCTTTTGCTGTTCGTGTCTATCTCGGACATAAAAAGATTAGTCAATGCGATACCAATGCCGAGTGATGTAGGTCAGGACCGGGCCGCGCGTACGACGGAGCCGAGCAAGCATCCTGGTGGGTAAGGATAGAGAGGGGCTGGCAAACGACACTTACCACAACACCGTGGTCCCAAGCGAAGATAGCTAGCTCATATAACCGAGTAACAAGATCCCACCTTGCGGTGATATAGCCCGCGACGAAGATGCCGAGTGTGAGAATGGAAAAGGGGTGCATGAAATACGGTTGTTTTGCGGATGTCACTTTAGTTTGCGCGCATTGCTAATGGAACCAGGGATCAAGGAGGGAGATGAGGTTCACTGGTCAAAGATTGCACAAAAAGAATGACGATTGCACAAGGAAGGCAATGAAGTTCTGGAGGCCAAAGGTGAGAGCAACTCGTTAACCTTAATTGTCTGTGGTGAAGACTTGTGAGATGATGCGCTTATAGATTAAGATAATGTCTGGGTGGAGCGTCTAGACCTCGGCGATCTCACGTGACAGATATAGATGTAGGTACGAATTCACCTTTACCCTAGGCACTACAGAGTATACACAGCATGAAATAATAACTATGATCAAAGTATCTCAGAAATTTATGATTCCCTAAATATTTTATGCTAATTTCCACAGATCACACATACACAAATTGAACCCATCAAAACGCCTAACCGCTATAAACCCGAGAACGCAAAGCTTGAATCTATAAACTCTTGATGCCCTGGAAGACCTTGTTCGCCTGCAATTTCTCATCCGCCTTGACAAGATCACGCATGATCTGCCGCTTCTCTTCCACAGTCAGCTTCTTATCAGGAGATTCAATCTCCGCCTTCCATTTCAGCAACATCGCCTTGAGAAGGGCGCTGCCCTCCTCTACTTCTTCCTGCGAGTGCCCATCAATCACCATAGCAGATTGTTCGCCCTGCTGCTCTGACGAAGTGAAGTCTTCGAGTTCCTCTGCCTTCTGACGGGCCATGTTGACTACTTTCTCCGGGAAGCGGACCAACTCGGCAACGTGAATACCGAATGACTGGTCGCAAATTCCAGGTTCGACACGGTATAGGAGAGTGACCTGGTTTTGCTTCGATTTCTTGTCTTCACTTTCATCGCTGTTACCATCACCGATAAAGGCAACAACGTGCAGGTTCTTAACCGACTTGGGGTATCGATCGGCGAGGGCTGTAAGTTCATGGAAATGAGTAGCGAAGAGGCCAAAGCAACGTATCTCCGTGACAATGTGTTCGGATATGGCCCAGGCCAAACCAAATCCATCATAGGTACTTGTACCGCGGCCAAGCTCGTCAATGATGATCAGGGACTCTGATGTCGCCGATTTGAGGATATTGGAGGTTTCCAGCATCTCAGCCATGAAAGTGGACACGCCCTTGAGTTGCGAATCGCTGGCACCCACACGTGCAAGGATGCAATCAAAGATGGTCAGTTCCGCTTCTGTGCAGGGCACGAAACATCCTGTCTGAGCCATGAGGGCAATAACGCCGATTTGTCGAATGTAGGTCGATTTACCACCCATGTTGGGACCGGTAATGATAAGGAAAGAGGATTCGTCCCGGACCAGAGACACGTCATTAGTGATAAATGAGATGTCATCCTGCATTTCCATACAGGGGTGACGAGCTTCCTTGAGAATCGTGTTTCCGGTGCCTCGCGGGTGCAACTTGGGCCGAGCATAGGGTGATGGCGCATGCACAGATGCGTGAGCAAAGCTCACAATAACATCGAGGTGTGCCAGGACGCCGGCAAGCCGTTCCAGGACGGGACAGTAGGAAGCAGCGACGTTTACAACCTCATTTACTAGGCCGGTCTGAGTTCGATTGTAGTTTGAGGATAGTTGATCATGCTCCCGACGAAGTGTTTGCATAGTCGACGTAGTGAAAAAGACACCGTTCTTCTGTGTAGAGCATTCCTGGTACTCCCTCTTATTACGGATGCAGCCCGCCTCGTTGCGAGTAAGCCGGAAGCACCAACCGTGTACCCTGTGATTCTCTAGGAATAGCTTCTTATCCATTTCCTGGTCGAGGTCTCCGCCTACTCTGCGATGTTCGACACTCATGTCGTGGCGTAGTTTGTCCAGCTTCTTCCTGATAACTCGTAGGCTCTCATCAAACTCCGGCTTGATGATGAACTCATGATTCTCCAGTGCATCAAGGTCAACCGTTGTCTCAACCATTTCCTCCAGTTTGACTAGGCTGTCAGAGTGGCTCCGGAGGTTAGAGGTATACTCCGCCTCCAAAGGCGTCTGATACTGTTCATCCATCACATTCTCAAGAGAGCTGACAAACCCTGGCAAGCGAATGGCAACCTGATACACTCGCACAACATCCTCCAGATTCGCCTGCTTTCGCTGAAACCGCTTCGCCAGTCTATACAGATCCGGTATGGAACGGAGATGTTCCTCCTGCATAGTCTGTCTAAGCTCAGTATTGACAACAAAAGCCTCGACAAGCTGCTGTCTCTTCTCAATCTCTTTCAGATCCATCAACGGCTGCTTCAACCATTGCGCAAGCAGCCGGCTCCCAACAGGTGTCTTACAATGATTCAGCAGACCAAACAAACTCATTGACTTAGATCCGTCCCGCGGACCAGGCATGAGATTAAGAGCTCTCAGCGCCGAGGAATCCAGCTTCATAAACTGCGACAAATCATGCTGATAGAGCTGATACTGCCCAAAATTAGTGGGATCAGACATAACCCCCAGATACTTAATCAGCGCAGACGCAGACCCCATAGCAAGCTTCAACTCCGTCTGCGGCAGGGTCCCAGCCGACCGTTCATCCCTCAACAACCTCGTAAGATCCTGCTCAATATCCCTGGCCCCATAATCAGCCACAGGCCTCTCCGAGATTGCAATCCCGCAGCTATCCGCAATAGCCCTAATCTTCCCCAGCTCAGCATCTTTCTTACTAGCATCCATCTGCACCAGACACTCCTTAACACCAAGCTGAATAATAAGCGACTCAAAGTTCGAATAGATATCATTATCCAGAAACTCGCTGACGCCGAGTTCCCGCACGCTCGCGTCCGCAAAGCACACCCCGACACTTCTCGCTTCCGCGGCCCTAGCGGAGATCTTCACAGCGAGAATAATGGGAGCCGAGTCCATGGACAATCCGCCCACGCTGCCCAGCTCTTCTTCCACGTCCTGGAGGTTTCCAGGGCTTGCCTGTTTCACGAGCTTCCAATGGCCCTTGCCGGTTCCGACAGAGCCCCAGATCTCAATGCGTTTGTTCAGGCGGAAGAGAGCTTCGCGGAGGAAGTTGCGGAAGACGGTCACGCTCATGGTGACCGAGGGGAGGCCGCCGGACTCACTGCGACCTAGGTTGCGGAGAACAGAGGTTGTCTTGTACACGGTGCGAGCGATGAACTCTGCTTCGGCGCCATGGGCCGAGTACCAATCTCCGCGATCAAATACGCGGATTGTCTCATTATCGCTGTTTGAGGCGAGGGAACGGTAGAAACGAATGAAGCCGACTTCATCGTCAACCTAGAACAAGACATCTTTAGTAAAAACTCAAAAACAACTATTATCACGTCCACTTACCTTGAGATCTGGACGCGAAGACATTGTATCATCTAGTCTCCAGCAAGATGAATGGTAGACTGAGCATCAGCTCTAGCTATCGTGATCTATTTCGATCAGGTTCCTAATCAAATGCTTGGCGGTGCATGCGACGCGCTCTGTGGCAACACGGTCACGTGCGTTCGCGTTCGCGTTCGCGAATATTTGGAAAATAGCACCAGCCAATGATATCAGCCGTTTCAGTTAAAAGGCGGTAGTAGCATTGGTAAGAAAACGAAAAGTCCATGTTAAGTTTCGATTCATATTTTCTGATAGCTAAGTAAGGTATATAGTAAATGCAACGCTAGTCGATGCTACATAAGGATGCTAGTCCATATAATAGTAAAGTCGTGAGCATATCAAACTCCACGGCTGGGGTATCCAACCCAGAAACACCAAAACATCCAAAACACACATTACAAAGTAGAGGTATTTAGTTTAGGACTCCGATGTAGGAGCTGCGTCGAGCTTTAGCTCGCGGACCTTCACCCCAATATCCTTGGGGTTGACATCCGCGCAAGACTTCAGAACCACCGATTTGATGTTATTCACCGTGACGAAATTGACCCACTGTCCAGCAATGTCGGTCCGAGCCAGCAATTCCAAGCAGAGTTCTACTTCTTGCGTTGAGATCGGATTTTTTAACGAATCCCGAACGATTTGCGCGATCATCTCCAGCCCAAACGGCTTCCTCTGGGCAGCTACCTCAGCTGTCAGACCGCTACCCACATAACTAGCCGGCCTCAACAAAGCCAACACACCTGCAACTTCCTCAACTCGTTGCGCAGCAGCTTGACGAAGTAGCATCTCCTTTGACGGGGGTGGCGGTAACTTGGACTGACGAAGGGCCTTGTCCCTTATCCGATCCAGAAGTCCAGTTCGACGAGCATTCGTTGCGTCGGGGGTTTTCGCCGGCAACTCTTCCAACGGGGCTGCCTTAAGCCTCTCTGTTTTGACTTTGATCACCCCACCCCTTAAATCCTGTAACCGCTGCTGACCCTTTCGAAAGCTCGTGAATGGCGTCAACGATTCGTGGATAGTTGACACGCCCAGCGTTCCAATAAAATCCACCTGGCTTTCATCGCCGTCGACAGCATCCAAGGCCTTCTCCCAGAGAAAATCTACCATCTGTTCAAACTGCTCTAGCATGTCGTTGTCGTCGATTGCTCGCTCCACCCGGCTCACACGCTCCAGACAAACTTTCCCCAGCCCATAATTAGCAATCCGATAACCGAATCCCGTAGAACATTGCTCCCAGATCCACAATAAATGTTGTACATCCTTGATAACCACCTTCCGCTTCTTCCATAACCGCTCAACACTAGGAAGCAACTCCTTCAGATCGGCGGGCGCCGTCGTACCATGATGCGCAGCATAAAATGAAATCGCCTTAAGAAAAGCCGAATGCAAGTTCATTAAGTCGTTCACACAGGCTGGACGCACATCGAGAACCGACGCGCTAGGTCGCGGTGCATTCTTGCCCCTAGCACGCTTAGAAGGCGAAGTCGGGATGACAGTCTTTTCACCAGCGACCGAAGTCCGCGAAGCACGAGTAGGAGACGCATAGTGGCCACTTCTGGGTGTTGACAAAGACAATTCTTTAATCCGGAGAGATTTCGAGGGCGTAAGCGCTTCCGTCGTGATTTCCCCCTTTTCTTGCGTTCGCGGGCTGCTGCAATCTACATTCTCGAGTTCGTTCAGTTTCCGTTTCTTGGAAGGCGAGACCGGAAGACTTGTGACTGTCTTCTTGCCCTCTGCAGCGGACCGAAGACCTGGTTTGGTTGCTCTTGCAAAACTTTGAATGCCGACCTGCTCTCGGGGAAAGGGGGCTTGACGGGGGGAAGCGCGCGGCATCGCGATTGCCTTGCTTATTGGGAATAAGTAAAAGGAATAAAGATTAGGGAAAGAACATATGGGTAATTAGGTAGGCTCGATATGCAAAATACAAATGCAACAATTGAGGAATGGGGTTTCTAATGGAAGGTGTGGGTGGGCACTTGATATTATTTAGCTGGCGATTAGGTTTTTTTTGGCCTGGTGGAGCGCGTCGCGCCGCGCGTGTTTGGCATGAGTCGTGTCCGGATTCGGTTATATTGCGTTAGGTTTCGTGGGGTCACACTCCACTGTCATTTATGACAGGATAAAAGGTGTTGAGGAGATTTCTTAGTATTTATAAGATCATTTTATGGTGTATTTTTCCAAATTGAAGTCCATAGAACCACAGCTCGAAAGTCCTCTCATACACTTGCATGGCATTCCATCACTACGGTAATAAGTATGGCAGGAATGCAGCATACCACAACCACTAACTACCAGTAGGGTAAGTCCCTTTATCAGATCCCATGCCTTATCAAAGTTATCGACTTATCATACATACATGGTGTGCATTTAAGAACATGCTTTGTACACCTTTTATGTAGAAAAAGGTACCATATTGACCACTACCGCCACTCCGGGACAATGCTGTACATGAATCACACTCATGAAAGAAACATGAAAGAGCTTAAATTAACATAATTAAATTTGAATTATACGCTTTGTTCATATATTAAACCGAAAGAACCAAATTACTTGCTTCCACTCCACCAACTCGACAAAGACCCCTTGGCCTCACTCGTCTTCTGCTCCACCGTCTTATCGAACTTATCGACATTGCCCTTGAGCTTCGAGGAGGCATCCTGCCGCACGTCATTAAGCTTATCGAGGCTCTCATGTGCCAGTCCCGTGGCAGTCTTGCTGGCGTCTTGTGCCTGAGTGCGGGTGTTGTTCACCTGGAACTCTCATTAGTTCTTATGTACAAAATAGCTGAACGAGAGATGGAGTATCTAGGCTATACAGGGAAAGGAGAGAAAGATCATACCGCCTCATCAATATGCGCACCGGCCTCTGAGCCGACCTTTTCACCAGCTCGCTCCGCCTTATCAGCAGGGATCTTGTGGCGAGCTACATTGGCATCATCTACATACAAATGATCAGCTTCACACTCCCGGTGCGAAATAATTAGCGGAAAGCCGGGGATAAAAGACGTACATTTCATCTCTTCCTTCGCAAGCTTCGGATCACCACCGGCCCTATATAGGTAGTAACCGCCGGCGCCGGCGACGGCAAGGGCAGCGTAGAGGCCGGTTCTGTTCTTCGACATTGTAGCGGATAGTTTGAAGTAGTAAGGTATGTGGCTGTGATAGGAAGTAAATACTGGAGGTCTTCGGATTGGTTTTCAAGTTGAGATTTAATTGAGTGAGTGAGACGAAGGTGAGGCAATAGCTTTAATTATAAGTCTGGGGTAGAGGGAGGCCAGTGTCATAGGGTATGACGTCTGCGTCTTTGAGTTTCCTTGTGTTTTGCTGGACTACTACAGTACATGGTTTTAACCCAGTCATACGTACTTAGTCAGGTTGCCCATTAATTAACTACTTATTAAAAGTTTCTGTGTTCTTAGAAGAATGTTAGCTAATGAGTAGCCTTCTCTTACCTTGTGCCTAATTGTCATGTCTCATTGGTAAATGCCCTCAATAATCAACCGATTTACTTGGAAATTGGGGCAAGTTGACTATATTCAGTCGAGTGTTCATTGGCTTCATCGACGTCACCTGATAGTCATCTCAAGGAACCGATGATTTGACGTTCGGCGGATGTAAGTGTGGGGCCCAAACGTCATGGATCATCGACATCGGGTTTCGGCTGGAATCCATTCCTGGGATCTTGTCCGTGCGATTTTAGATCTAGTACTACGCAATTTGCCAAGCGGCCGAAATATTGAGGTCGCGGCCAACAAATTGACCAACGGATTTATTGTCCACTTATCTGCAAACTAGCCGATCACATACATGCACGCAAAAGAGCCATACCGAGAACTCAATGTAGTAATGAAACATAATCGTCAAATCGACACGAAGAAAACATCCATAAGTATATATAGAAGTATGAACAAGGCAATCCCAATCAACAATTGAAGCCACACCACGACCAGAGTAAAAGAACTCCATCCAAAACCTCGTAGCAGAACTCGAGATTGAGGCCGAGGGGTATCTTCATGCGCTATGGATAGACCCATATACAACGCCCGAACATGCAAAATATAACCAAAAAGAAAAAAAAGGAAAAGAAAAGAAAACCAGTGAGACCCTGATGAGAAAGAGAGAGGGTTTGAAAAAAGGAAAAGGAAAGGAACTGAAGACACCCGAAAAAGACACTGGTAGCCACGAGTCAAAAGCCCCTCCATGATAATCGAATCACATATGCATCATTTCATCAGTCATCACTTCATAACGATTCCACGGCCAAGCCGTGATGTGTAGTTCCCAGGGAGTCGATAGATCAAGAATCTAAAACGCCGTAACTGTATCCAGCATAGAACAGAGGTAGGAGGAAGAGAAGGCCGGGTGACTTGTGGAATACGACACCAGCTCAACGTCACAAGAAAAGGAAAGTCAAGCGAATGGGATAACTGCAGCCCTGCCAAAATTTTGAGACCACTTCGGACCATAGCAAACACACGTGAATCCGTTGATTTTGGACATAATGATGACATCTCCGGCGACGCCCTTCTATGCAAACAGCTTTGCCGACCCCTTGTTCTCGCTAGTCGCAACAGCAACAAGAGCCTCCAGCCTACCCATGCCGGATTCTCGACTAGATGGATGGTTGCTATTGAAAAAGTCGGATCGGGGATCGGGTTTGCTGTGATAACCATCGGACTGAGATGCCTATATTTCAATTAGTGATATGGCCGTCATCGACTCATCGGGTAACGGGTGCGTACAGTTTGAGACGTATCGGATGAGAATGGGGTATGATGTGGCTCGATGTACCCGTTGTTGTGCACAATGGCAGGGTGATACTCAAGTGACGCCGTCGATGGAGTATGGACACCTTCGCTGCTACTCGAATCCTCCGGGGATGTTCGGGTAGCATGTATGGCGTTGCCATAGCTTAGACCGCGAGCATGGTGGCCTCGGTAATCCTGGTACTGTTGCTGTTGCTGGTATGACGAAGATGGTCGGGAACCAACATTATGAAGTTCAGCGATGGTTTGCTGGCTCCAGTGTGATGCGTCTTTCTGAGGTGGCTTATCTCTAATATGCAATCCAGTCAAATTCGTGTGCAGCGACATATCCCAGGAGACATGACCCCGTCGGTGTCCGGGACCAGAAATTGGCGGTGGTGGTCGGACCGACGGTTTGCTATAGTTGAACCCCCCCCCAAAGCTATAGTTCGGTGGCGGCTTGTTGACGTTATCAACGTGCATTGGACTTGGCCTGCGGACCGGTGGTGTAAGAGGTCGCTGCGACACGACTTTATCGAAGCTCTCAATTCCCGGTAACCGTTGTGGTTGTTCATCCCGCGCATTGGCATTATAAGACGGTAGAAATGCCTCGGGATGTTGTTGATAAGTGCTATATCCGCTCGTCATGGGCCGAGGAACGGCGGAGTAGGTTGACGGATGCCAAGTTCGCCTTCGTAAGTCTGCATCCGCCGCACTGTGGGCTGTCTCATCCCGAGACAAGGAATAGTTGGAGCTCACTGGACTTGCGTACACCCCACCCGGCGGATGATATGCAGTTGTTGAGCCTGCATTTGCGTAGCTTGGAGGGTAGGTATTGACAGGCTGCGATGCGAAAGGATTGGCTCCCGTTGGAACGGACAAACGACGTGCAGCTGTTTTACCATCCCAGAAGCCGGAGGCATGCGGTGCTCCGGACATCGGCGAAGCGACATGAGGGCTGGCATTACCTCCAGCAGAGAACATGTGGGAGGGGGTGTAAGGAGAGCCAGCTATAGCTGGACCAGGCACCCCACGGATTTGACCTGGAGGCGTACTAGGTGGATCCGTCATTGTATCCAAGGCAAGACGAGCTCGTCCGTCATTTGCCATGATCAAAGGCGGAGGCCGACGACGTAGCTCCTGAGGTTGGCTGAATGTGGATGCAGTCGATGCGATACTCGATGTGGACAAATTTCTGCTATGGCCTCTGCTATGGGTTCCTTGACTGCCTCCTGTACCAGCCCGGGCTCGACCCTGGGGACGCACTCGATCGGTTCGAATCTGACGTTGAAACCGGGTTCCCGTAGCTGCCAGGGAGTCACCTGGAATCTCCTCATTAACATGTACGGTCTGAGCATGCTGCCGAAGGTTATCGAGCCGAGAAAATCGCCTCGAACAATGGCATTGGAAGGGGCGCTCCCCAGTATGTTTCCGAATATGTCTAGCCAGATGTTCACTCCGGGTAAAGCTCAGGTTACAGGGCGGATAATCTGTGCAGTAGAATCGCTGTCCCTTTTTCTTTTTCGACGGAGGACCATTTCCCTTGTGATCGGAATCATGATCCGAGCCTTCACGATCACCTTCCGAATCTCCGTGCGCTGCTTCCTCGGACGCTGACGGTACACTCCCTTGAGAGCTAGCCGGTTGCAGGGAGTTGTCGAGATTATTTACGTTTCGGGGCGTGCTCCCATCTTTTTCCACATCCGCCGTTTTGGCGGAGTCTTGCGCTTCAGGTACGTTAGCCAAATGGGGTCGCGGTGTGGTTGGTGGTGTCGCCTCCTCCATCACACGGTCTTGTGGCGACGATATATTATTCACAGGTAAGAATGAGGACATATTGACAAGGGCGCGCCGATCTAGGGTCTATGTACTAATCGTCAAGGGGGATTTTCGAGTGACCCTCGGCCCATTAAACACGGTATGTTCCAAGTGATATGGCTGAGAATTTTAGGAGTTAAAAAGAAAACGCGGTGTCGATCACACGGAGCTGTCTATTGAAAACTGATTTGCGCAACTCCTGTCAGCATGTGGGCCGTACACTTGACCTAGAGAGAGGAACAAGGGATCACGGCGCTACACCGAAGGGTTCGTTCTTCTATATTCTTAGTGCAATAACTTACAAATAGATAAGTTCCTTCTGCTCGAATCCGGTCCAGGGATGAGATGGAGAGAAAGGGGATATGGAATGTAGCAGGAGGCTGATGATGATTGTTTTTAGCCGACTGCCCGACGGAGATGGAGAAGCAAGGGTAGGCAGGTTGTACACGATAGGTGGCAGAGCACAACCATTAGCATCGAGGAAACATTTCTTGCAGAAGTGCCTGTCCAGGAAAACGCTAAACGTGGTCGAGAAGGGTGACGAGGATGAGAGAAGTTGACGCTGGGATAAAAGAGAGAAGCGGTGGTCCAGGTGGAGGAAGTTTTGGTAGACTCGACCGAGTTTCAGTTCGAGTACTGGGTTGTGGGTATGACAATCCCCCGGCCAAGACCTGAACTAAAATGAATTAAAATAAATAAAAATAGGGAGAAAAAATAAAAATAAAAAATTTCTAGCAAGAATCGATAAATGATCTGTTTCTCAGGGTTATCGATCGGCCCGACAATACAAATAAAGGGTCCGATAAATCCCATAAATATGACGTGTAGGCGGCGGATATACAGCACCAGGGCCAGGAGATAGATACAGAAGAAGTATAATAAAAAGGGTAAGCAATATGCAAGGGAAGACCAAGAAAGCCGACCTAGGACGGGAAAATTTGGAGGGGGGAGAAAGGAGGAAAGAGAAAAGGAAAGAAAAGTTGAAGAAGATAGAGCGACAGTAAAAGTAACCAGAGGTAGAATAGGTTATTTGGATGACGGCGAATCCACTTGCTGAGTGGACGAACTGGTGACGACGATACAGACAAGAAGTGGAATGGGAAAAAGGATGAGGAGACGGGGGAGTAAAGGAAAGGTAAAAAGTGTTAAAAAGTGTAAGCGTAAAGAAAAAAATAAAAATAAAAGGGCAAAAGAAAAAGAAAAGGGAAAAAAAAAAAAAAATGGAGCCAACTCAACCCCCGTTGGTAACTCACCTTGTGTCTTAACTTAACTAGAGGCTTATCGGAAACAACGGTCGGCGGCGAAGCGGACAAGGCGGCGAAACGAGGGGCAGAAGAAGAAATGAGGGGAAAATGAACCATAAGACTGAATTAAATATAGTTACAGAGGTTAGCTAGCTAGATGGGAGGAAGTAGGTAAGTTACTTCCGTTTGAATGGAATGAATGGAATACTGAGTCGATTAGAAAGGGTTAGGTAAAGTAAGTTCAACTCAATCCGCCAAGTCGGTACATACCAGCACCAAATGGACAGTGTACATACATACGTGGTATTGCCATTACCACCTCAGTTTGATTAGGTACCAATATCTTTGATCTTGATCATCATTGCAACTACTACATTGTCTACCAAGCACGACAGAATGAAGAATGAACTCACCGGTGATACATTACTAGAAGACTAGATACAAAGAGAGAAGAGAGGTGAAGTAAACTTTACCTAGTTCCAGGTACTGACGACTTGCTCCGGACCAACCGACACGAATCAGCGACGAGAGACGCGGTGGAGACTCGGCGAAGAATACTTTTGACTCTGATTTCTTGGGAGAGAGACGTAATTAATGAATAATGCTCTACGGAGTACTGGGTTTACAAGCCAGTCAGTCACTGCAACTGAGTTCATTGATATCGACCTGAGATTTATTTTAAGAGATTCAGTATTCTAGAAATAAGTGTATGTCTGATCTATCTGTTTGCCCATATCAAGTATCTACGTCCAAATCATGTATCCCGATATAGAACGGTATTGGCGCCGGTATGAAACGGTATCAGGAACCCTCCCGGGTTTGCTGCATTTTGAGGCATCAAGGACGTTGGTCAGCCGGACTACGGGAGCACAGAAGAGCACCCGTGTACATAAATGGGGAGGGGTCTTGTCTTGGCCTTGACCTAGGTACTAAGCTCATAAGGCTAGGCGGTGGGGAAGACTCAGTCGGTAATGCAGAGCGAGTCTCGAACCCTGATGGTCCCCGATCGTACCATGGATCCAGTCTTTTCCAGGGTCTCAAGGTGTTCATTTCCTCTGTCAATCATGGTAAAGGTACCAGGAACTTGCTTCTTCTAGTCCGAGGAAGAAGTGAGGGGAGGAACAATAAGCGGGTGAGATATCCCCAAAGAATCTTGGGGATCATCCATGGCGTATTTCCTGTGTTTCATGAATCATGATTGAGATCATGGGGAAACTGCTGACCAGTGACCAAAGGAACCGATGGGCGCCGACCGGTCTGTTGGACTTGGTGACGTCCACTATTCGAAGTCTAAAAACGCCTGGTAACTTCGGACCACCTCCCATTCGAAATATAAAAGGTCTTCCCCCCAATGATTTTCCACTACCAAATTTATTCATCAGGCCTGGAGACTTAACCATGATCCCGGGAGGCCAGAGTGCATGGCAGGTTTCTTCCTTGCCATGGTTCTTGATATCCTAGCATACCCATAGTTCGGAGTATATACCTGAGTTTCAACCTCTTTCTCTCAAACTAAGGTTAGCCCTACTGGACTGATTGAGTAAGAGCATGCTTGCGGTATACCGCTCGGGCTTCGCGGGAAGATACCAGGACTAGACCGCGTCAGCAGCCCCCAGTGCATGTGGCTCGATTGTCAAAGAGCCCAATGCCGCAGAACAATGGCATACGATTGGAATGTTGCAGGGTGCCTCCGATCTCACTGGCCTAAGTGATAGGCGCTGGTATTCCCCGTGCGATCCTTCGGCAGCCCGAGCATATGCCATGCAGAGGGTACAGTACTCGGTACCTTACATTCAGGACCAGTGTTTTCAGCACTGACACTGGGAGATATGTTTTGCCATCTATCTGGCTTGGTGTTTAAAAAGTTTCTTGAGGGCAGAAATTTGTCATACTTCAACACCCTGAGGAATAGTTAATAGTATAAGACTTCTCACTCTCTTTAGCTTCACGATCGTGAGGCCCTTTGTCTTCCTCTTTTTTACTTTCAGTGTAGACATTGTACATGTAAATGCGATTTATTTCCTGGAGATGTATCGTGTGAGTATTCCCCGGGTGAACAAAAAAGCTTATTCATTCATCTGCTGGTCAGGTGTCTCTTTACATTGATTCTGGAAGGCTAGATCAGTGAACCGCCACTGCCGGACGTACAAAAATGTGGAGAAGGTCCAACCAAGATCTCCCATCTGCCAGAGTTCCACGAGAGTTTTTGTCTTCCAAAGCCTAGTATGACCATTTCCAATTCTTATTCTCATCTGGGTGTGCGAACAACAGGGGAGCTTTGATAGCTGCAAACGGCATACGGGAAGCAATGGAAGCTTCAAATCCATCGATGACATCTAGCTGATGCAGTTTCGGGGACCAACTGACAAGAAGGAACAATCAACCTAAGATCATGCTGAAACACCGGCGTTTTCTGCACACCACAGAATACAGAAATAATGTGCTTCACTTTTGAATCATAGTGACCGAAGGGTTGGAGCAATCCCTGCTCAGGAGCGATGTCCTGTTCAGGCCATACCTACTTTGGGTGTCGAGTGCATGGGCATGGGCATGGATCAATCACTCCGTCGAAGCGGTCGAGGATTTTTGAGTTACTGCCAGTACCAGGTAAGTAACTAACTGGGCTACGGGCGGGAGTAAGGTTACTAAGATCATCTAGTATAACGCGGACAGTGCATTAGCCCGACAGCGAAACGGGCTCCTTCAGCACCCCCATTGGGCCGACCCATGACCCGATCGTGGAGGTACCTTACCTCCTCCAACCTGCCCTAACCTTGCTACGGAAATTGCTCAAGAAAATACAGACACCCCCAAATCCCTACGGCGAATCCACTACGGATGGTGCGAAGTGGCGGCAACCCAGGTCCTGAGGGGCTGATCGACGTAACCTGTCGGTGCTCAACCAACAGCACTGTGTTCCCCCCACTACTAGCTGCTGTATACTTTGTTAGCCCCTCATTGTATCCAAATCCCTAAAAGGGACTGGGCCAAGGGGCATTGACGCCACCACCACAACAAGAGGGAGGGGAAAGTTTACGTGGTCCCCGTATCAGGTTTCAATTCGCTTCGCTCCTCTTTCTGACTGACTTTCGATTATAATCCTTGATCCATCGATGAGGTCTTCGTTATCTTCTCTTATTCGATCCCCTTGATTTGTTCAGCTTTTATCTACCTACTATATTAAAGTTAGCAGGGATGGGTATCAACCACCATTGAGATTCGAATATTCATGGATAAAATGGAAAGATACGGTATCATGTTCTCATTGAGAGGAGGTTCCTTATCATCAGCATCATCTTCGCCGCCTTCTTCTTCGCCCGGAGCGGGGTAAAAGTCCCGGCTCTGTGGGCAGCGCACGGGCTTGCGTAGTTTAGGTAAGTTAAATCCCTTTAAGTTAATGTATTTATAGCCCCGTCATACTATATATTGGAAAGTTAGGTACACGGCAGGTACATACTAACAGGTACCTGCTCTAGTCCCTTCGGTACTAATTGGTAACCCGGTACTAGTAGGTAATCTGTACCTACTTAGTTGTACCCTGTAGTTACCTCCCAAGTGTGATAAGCCTGGTAGTATTATCAGTATGCACAATATGCTTCGATAACTACCTAAAACTGTTCATCGACTTAGAAGTCAACGACTTAACGAGTCTTACGTATACATAAACCGAAAGTAAGACAACTAAGATCCACTGGATCCAGACCATATCCTGACGTCTTCCACTTCAGGATAAATTCGAATCAATCAGACCATAGGCTATACGAATCGGGCCTGAACAAGAATGTACCACGAAAGTTTCAGATACGGGGTTGAATCGAGTGGCTCACTCCACCGGATCGCTAGGTTCCTCTGTACCTTGACTCATCTATTTCTTCTTCCCACGCACATACAAACATGGATACCTACCAAGGTGCCCAGTATGTACACACATGTTTGTAGTAGTCCCTTTGCACAAAAACAGAGTCACACAGTCCAAGTAAAACAACACTCGCACACTTACTTGGCAGCATAGACACAGACACATACACATTGGCCTGCAAATCATCCTGCATAACACCTGCACATGTAACAACACATGTGGCAAAACGCAGCGTAGCGCCCGAAACTAGCCGCTAGACAATTCAGCAAGTGTTGTTGTCATTGTGTTTAACATATTGCTCTGCATTTTGCTTATGGACGAATTGCTAACTAATGGCCGAGGCTGACTCATTTCCCCAAACCTCCCTAACGTACGTGTCTTAAAAAAAATATATAAAAATAAAAATAAGTTTTATTTGAAACTTAACTTGTTGTCCCTTACTCTTTAGGATTATTATTATTATTTTGATGCTGGTGATTGGATTGCGTGGTTGTACCTAGATAGTGTCAGCTGATAGGTGTCGTGTACCTGGGCTGTTCTTTTTGAGGGAAGGTAAGGTTCGTTGGTTGGTAATAAACTAGATCGACTTAAATCCTTGGGAAGGTTTCACAAATTAGTTAGCTGTCCGTCCTTTTTTTTTTTTTTTTTTCCTCTTTTTTGTTTCTTGTACTCTGTGGGTAGGTCTGTGCTATGTTCCAGATATGTATCTTTTTAATTTAATTGATTTTTGCCTTCGCTGAGGTATTTTATGTACAATCGTTTCTTAGGTGCAACGTAGAATATAGATACTTAAGCTATTCCTGCCCCGCGCATTACGGACCGTTATCTCTCCAGGACACTGGCCACAGCACTCACCATAACCGCTGCTTCTCGCTCCCAATTACCCCCCCTTTCGGGCTCCGCGCCTACACGCCCTTTTTCGGATGGTGGAAGTTGAGACCCTCGCAAGACACACTCTTTAATCTCCTTTTTGAGCCGATCCCGGTTGGATCGCAATGTTCTTGCCGAGACGCCGCCGCGGTTAATAATCTCCTGGACGCGCGATGTGAGGGACGACGCGAGGGAGCGCCAGAAGTAGGATGGAAGCGACGATGTGTCGAGGGCGTTGAGGAGCGGTTGCAGAAGGTTGTTCTTGGATTGTGACTCGGGAGGTACTGAGGGGAAGAGGGGATGTGATGGTGGACGGAGACTTCCGAGTATGGATTCCAGCGCGAAGATGTCTTGGCATCTGCTAGAGATGTCGGAGAGGGATTTCTCGAGCGCGGGCAACATGGACAGAGACCTGGCCAGGGCGTTCAGGGATGACATGATCGACGTGTGCATGTATCCTTGCAATGTGGAGAGCAGCAGCTCCGGTTGGAAGTCTGATACTGTGGGCAGGTTTTTGGGGATCGGCGATAACAGGTACAGGATTATGGTGGCGGAGCTTATTCGTGCTCTTGCTTCACGAGATTGCTTGTAGCCTGGCTGGGATAGAGAGCTACCGCTGGCAGAGATCGTAGACATTGTGAAGCGGTTGATGGATTGCTGTGCTCTGGACTTCACCATGTTTTCGGCGGGGATCAATAGTTCGCTCCTCAATGTCCGGATGACCTTGACTCGGTCTAGTCCGTAGCCTTCCTCTCCTGCTCCCATGGCAGTGAACATCCGGCGGAGACTCACGATCGTAGAAGCCGCCCGTTCCAGGGCGCGATAATCATTACTAGCCGGGGCGGCGGTGGAAATTGCGTCAACGCCTGATGCAAGACCACCGCGACCAGTGACTTCGGCAAGCTGGCCCTCCAGCTGTCTACCGAGAGAAAGACAACGCGCAACCGCTCTTGCCAGCCGCACAGTAGCTAGTGATTTTTCAGCGGCTATCCTGGCCTCGTCTGCGGCCTCCCACCTTTGTAGGACTTCTTTCTGTAGCCTCTCATATCCCTGGGTCACTGAGTAGACTTGTTCCTCAGCTTCCTTGAGGATACGCCCTGCCGCGGTGGTTTGGTCCCGCGTGTGCGTCAGCAAGGGGAGGGCTGACTTGGTGGTCAATGTGTGAATGTGAGTGTCGATCTCCTGCAGATCAAAGAGTACCCGTGACAGCGGGGTGGACAGATCCAGCGGCGTATCTGTCGCATTGTTGGTGGCTACGACCAATGAATTGGCAAAGGAGGCGGGAGAGAAGTCAGGGTCCAAGAAGGCCTCATAGTCAATATATGACGGTTCGCCTTCTTCCATTATGAGTCACAGTAAGCTTGGTCTTTTGAAGACAAGGCCTGTAGTCAATGTCGATACAAAATAAGTCTAGGAAGGGGAAGATGAGAAGAGATTGGATGAAAGTTAAACCAGGTTTGGGTATCGTATCAAATAAAGCAAGATTGACTGGACGAACAGCGTGCAAGGACTATAATCCCACCAGTAGAGCTTTAACACAGACGACTAGCCAAGCGACAAATGCAATGTAGTTATTAGGCCTATAAACCCAGCCAATTGCCAGTTGAGGAGAGAATAGAGTATCTGGTGCTAGATCCGCTCGGAGGTTCCATTGATGCCATGTGTCGCGGCTATGCCTCTTTGGTCGTGTATTAGTCAGCCAGTATATAGTTCCCCTGTCTCAGTGGATACTGTGAGCATCAGTTTAGTCTGCTTGAGGCAAATTATTGACTGGTAAATCATGATAGCTCTGTTTAATTGGTTCCTCACTTTCGCGTCTTAGCATTTGTATTGGCATTTATGGATAAGTTTTCAGGTTGCGACAAGACGATATTCTAGGCTCTATATATAATATCTTAGCAGGCCTCGTCCTTGCCGTCCCGTATATAGCTAGAATTAAAATATCCTAAAGGGATGACCTTAATGATGTTACCCGGAGACCGGTACTGGCTGTGTTGGGGCTATCTAAGCGAATATCCTCAAATCTTAAGTTTCAGCTGAGACGCAACGTCAATAGATCCGTGGTTGCGTGACACTATCCGTAAGCATGCGTATGAGGCTGGGATAGGACATGTTAGGCAGCAACCAAATTTCCGAGTGTAAATAAGACTGAGAAGAGAGAGGAGAACGTAGGCCATGCAAACAAGACAGATGCAATTTTGAACGCGTACCAGATATGAGTGATATAAGAGCAAACCTAGCCACCATAAACTCGAGCCGCTTCAAGCAATATACACATTAATTACGTATGAAAAAATGTATATATAAGAAAAGTAATTCACCCAGCATCAATTCAAAAACCCCTCACCCCTCCCCGACCCGGAAATTGCGCTGGTAGCTCATGGACCGGCTGAACAGGTCGACTCTCCCGCTCATGGGGGTATCCTCGTCCTTCTAATTCTGCGGGCGGACTTGGCATATACTTGTAGTCAGACGCTGGTGCAGGCGCAGGTTTGCGGCCGTGACCGGCGCTTCATGAATAGCCAAAGGATTGCCGCAATGAGAGCTTCGCCGGCGAACCCCCGACGACACCGCCTGCGATTGCGCCTTTGCTTGCGCCAGACGATAAGGATAGCAACGATGTTTGAATAGCGGCCGCGGTAGTGGTGGCAGAGGCTCCTGATGTGGAAGTCGAGGAGGATTCTGACGCTGTGGATATTGCTGAAGGGAGTACTACAGTTATATAAATTGATTAGAACTGAAGCAAATCCTAACACGCTTGACATGAACAAGCACATAAGTAAACAGACAGATGTATGATGCATACCGGTTCCAGAAGTAACAATCTGCAATACCGTATCCAGGTCACTAAAATGGATACCCGGGCCCGGCACACCCATCAAAGCTTCCTGCAAGAGCAAATCCTATCGTTTCATGCGGACAACAAAATTAGTATCCTCTATTATTGTACAGATACCAGGTAGCATTCGCACATCGCGGCTTCTTCAACAACAGTGCCGTGCAATTGGATTGATATGGGCAGCAGTCGATATCATAGGCGTGAGGGCAGAGTATGCTTCTTGGGTAGTAGTAGCGGGATTTGCCAACAGTCTCATCATAGTCGGTCTCTGTTCGAAAGCAGGAACCGTTTTTGCGCACAGCAAAGCCGAAGCCATTTTGTCATTTCTGCTTCCTTAAGAAATTGATTATGTCAGAGAGACAAAAAAGGGAAAGATGAAAATATGGTCCGCACAGTTTGCTTGTCTGTGGAGAGTTAAAATTATGTGACGGGCAATAAGACCCATAGCTGTAGGCTCGGTCTCATGTTTTTGGACCAGGGTTCATTAAGATCTTCGAACATTAAAAGGAGTCTGAGGGTTCAGTCACCGACTCAAGGTAGTGTTGCTCTCTAATTTCTCAGCGCGAACCATGAGAGGTCAGCGTTGGGACGATGAGAGGCCTGAGCGGATGCATTTCCGTATTCTAGGCCCTTTGGCGCAAACCCCTGTATTACCTAGGCAGCAATAGTGAAGATCATTGGATGGATGTAAATACGGACTCTAAGCAGTAGATTTGCCTTAGGGCAGGGACCAGACACTAGCTAGTAGCTACTAAGGGGGCCGTCTCAGCCGCAGTAGCTCTTGGGGGTGGAGTAAACACAATGGAGCACTCGAAAATAGCTTTGTAGCCTTATAGAATAAATTCATTCATGCGTGCAAATCGCTTTTCAATTAATCAACCAAGATTGTATAAGCAGAAAAATATGCCCATAGCCCTCACATAATCAAGGAAATACAATGATTGTAAGCTACGAGATATGAAAAATTGGTCATAAGGTCATCTACTCTATTCAGGAAGAGATCAAGCATATAGCTTGATAAACGTTACTCATAGGGATATCACGGCATACGTCACAGAAGAACTCGGCCATTGGTCTCTTCCACAATGAGGTCGAACTCAGGCTGGAACTCGGTGTAAAAGTGATGCTGCAATCATTAGCATATCTTATCACAAATCACATCGTGAAAGGATGGAAGAGAGCCATACCGGAGTTTGAACCGCACTGGCTGTATACTGCGCCACTTCATCATTGATGACCTTCTTCGGCACCCCGTTGGCAGCGGCCGCTTCAGCCATCAACTGCGAGTGACACGCATGATCCAAACTAGAGAGGAGAAATGCCGCTTCATCCACTGTGCGACCTACGGTTAACAGACTGCATGCATGATTAGCCGGAGTTTGCAACCAAACAGAAACCGGAGATAGTCAATACCCATGGTTTTGCAGGATACAAGCCATGTTATCCTCTCCCAAAGCCTTTGCGATCTGTTGTCCCTCTTCCTGAGCCAACGCAATTCCCCCATGGTCTATATATACGCCTAACTTCCCATAGAAGTTACATGCGTCTATACCAGTCAGCAACGCTTGTTCTATAAATGAATGTTTACAACTTCCGAAAGGGCATGCGCACCTTGTGTGATCATCTCGATCCCCTTTCCAAACGCGCTCCACGTCTTTCCGTAAACCCCGTGGGTGTGCGCAGCAGCAACAACATCCGGCCTCGCCTTATGGATCTCTGAGTGGATCATGAACCCGGCTTCGTTAATGGGCGCCTGATTGCCGCCTCCTGTCACATAGCCGTCATGATCGACGAGGACCAGATCGGACGCTTTCATGGCAGAGAAATGTTTGGCATAGGGATTCATCCAGAAATGGTCTTTCAAGATGGGGTCTACGAGACACAATCAGAATAAGTCAAATGCTTCTCTGACGGGACCGGTTACTAAGTAGCGCTCACCCCTCATGGAGATATGTCCCGAAATACCCTCGCCGTGTCCATGCTTGCCGAAGAACCGGAACGCAGCGGCCATGTGCTCTTTCATCCATTTACGCTTCTCGTAGAGGTCTGTGAAAATGGGAATTCCTGATAACTTGAGCGTTCCGCTACGGTTACCGCGGGCAGTGGCTTGGAAGGTTGCATCATCGGCAGCAGGCTGAACGTTTATGTTACTATAGTCTGCAGAGTGCTGGGTAATAGTTTCGGTTGCCGTTTCGGTTGACATTTTGACTAAAGTTCGTTGAAAAAAAGGCAAGTAGAGGTCAATTAACTGACTGACTGAATAGGTGATGTAGATAACGTTGAGATATATATCCCCACACTCCCAGGTCTTATCAGTTGAGGTGGAATATTGCGTCCCCGCTTCAAGATAAATCAACATCAAATCATTTGTTTTTTGACTGTGGGAACCCCAGTTCAACGCGAATGCCATAGGCGCATATCGCCGACCGAACGGACTTTTGTCCGAGAAAACAGATGTTCATAGAAGGCGCATATTTCTATTCCTCCATTGCAGATGAGTCTTTCTTTAGTCAATTGGATAGATTTGATGCCATCTAGCCCGTGCTCTGCATTCTGGCTTCTAGAACATCATTGGGACGTCAATGTCTTTGTTTATTAAGACCAAGGTATGGCGCTGCCCAAAAGCCCATAAATACCCAGTTATAGGATAATTTACAACACACATGTGCCCGCACAAGTCAAAGAAAGTTGCCACAATGTAAGCTCGTAGAATGAGTTTCCAACAAAAATAAAAGGATGACACCCCAAACAGAACGCCATCTATACAGGTGCCAACCAGCTAGGGTATACAGAGTTTGATAACATATAAGGATCCGAACGCAAGTCGGTCATGCATCAGCGTCAAGATGGTAAGAGAGAAAAGGGAAAAAAACAATAAGAAATTTACATTTAGTGAACGAGGCCAAAAGAGAAATGCTATACCGCTTGCTCGCCCACTCCCTTCATCACGGCCATCTGGTAGTCGCCACTGCCGCCCTGCGAGCCGCGTTCTCGGCCCCTACCCCGGGACGGGCTGCCAACATCGGCCGGCGGTTGAGAGGAACTTCCAGACGGTAGACCATTAACGCTACTAGCTATCCCACCAAAGCTAATCGGTCTGAGCTCTCGCCATTGACAGGCCCACATACCGCCGAAGGTCATTAAAGCAGCGCTGGCGCACTGAAGACCCCACCAGAGTAAGTTAGAAGGGATAGAGTGGGTGTAGAGGGATGTCGCGATTAGATGTAGGAAGTGGATGGTAAGTGAGAAATCGGGAATGAGTTTAGATCGGACAACAAGGATTAAAAGGAAGATTATCCTGTGAGAGTTCAGTCAGCCTTAAGACCCTTGAAGAGATGCAGGGAGGATGGGCAACTCACCCGGCAAGGCTATTCAACATCCATACCAAACCCAACATCCATCCAATCGTTGTATCCCCTCTCAGCGACTCCCAGTTGAGGATCAGGTCTAAGGAGAAAGGCGTACCATAGACGAGAGTGGTGAACAGAATCAGGGCCGTCGCAGAGACATAATAGGCAAGTTGTAAGAGGAATATCTTCCGCACAATCTTCAACGGCGGAAGATCTGTCCGAGCCCCCGCTGGAGGAGCACGTCGGCGCGGGGGCATGAACTAATTCGTGGTGCACACCAGGTGCAAGATCTGGTCGGATGGTTCACCGTGAGAGGAACCGGTGAGGTCGTTGGTTCTGGTCCGCGGAGAGACCGAACATACACTCGATCGCTTACTTTCCTCAGACCCCTTCCTTATTGTTGGGGCCTTCAGACCTTCGAGTGGATAGAACGATCTAGTTGCAAATGTATTAAGGCCGTGAGGAGAAGGGAATGGTATGTTGGGACATTGTCTGATGGTGGTAAATGAATGAACGGAGAAGGCCGCACTGTTGTTCCAGTTGACTGTGGCGCCACGGAGCAGAGCCGCTAAGCGGCCAGAAAGGAACCGCAGATCATGCCGACGGCACTTACGAAACTACTACTACTATATTTAACCTTACATATTGCGACAGCACGTCTTTAAACCACCGCCATTTAATTCCCACTCTATCACGTACCTTGTTCAGTTATTGCATCCTGCACATTCTTCTCTCCCTTCCTCTCTGAACCGTTAACGGCAGAGACCCATTTACAATGGGCTGGTTACCCTGGTCCTCCTCCGATCCGAAGAACACCGCCTCCGACGGCGGCCGCATAGCTCCCGATCGGTCCTCTCGACAGAAATGCTGGGAGGGTCGTGACCTATTCTTTTCCTGCTTGGATGACAATGATATTGTGGACTCTATCAAGGAGGATAAGGAAGCGCGGCGGAAATGCGGGAAGGAGATTGCGGAGTTCGAGTCAGCTTGTGCGAAGGCTTGGGTATGTGCCGTATCTCAGTTTCTTCAATCTTATGAGGCATCTGTGGCCGTGCCTCTTCTGTGAACCTTTCCCAATTGCCATCTTACATGAGCGGATAGTGGATCGCTTTGGCTGCGTATAGCTGCTGACGCTCAAATTGAATAGGTCAAATATTTCAAGGAAAAGCGGGTAATGGAGTACAACCGTGACAAGACCATCGAACGGATTAAGAAGGAGGATGCAGCCAAGGTCCAGGACTTGAAGGCACAGGGGTGGACCCCTCGGTGAAGAGGATGCAATGCTACGAGGGAAGAAGAGAAACAAAGGATGAAGGAAAAAAGAGAGATGGAGAATATAACACTGAGTGAAAAAGGACAAAGGACGCAGAGACAGTCAAAACGACTTTTGTATACTCTAAGCCAAAAAAGGCACTGTACTACATATCGATAGTTATGCCACTCCAATCATAATGACCCAGCCTGAATGGCTCCTTGCCCTATCGCGCAATCCTATAATCTCCACTGTACATTGCAATTAAGTTCTTCGATGACTACTTTCGAAATATCCAGTAGTAGAACTATTTGTCTCTGCCATAACTCCAGTTGAGCGCTATGCGCCCTAGTGTATCACAAGTAACAGTCGGAAATAACCATATAAGTAACACCGCGACAAAATAAAGACACCATATTCCCTGGATATCTATTGACCAGGTGCCCGGAGATTATAAAAATAGAAAAAAACATCGCACCCCTGTCGCAGTGACATTTGATGACCGAAGGAAAATGTCAATGAAAACTGACAACTAGACCATGTGTCGTTTGCAATGGCTAAAACCCCAAACCGTATAAGAATCTCAACCGATCGAATAATCAACGCCATGCACCATGATGATCTGCAAACGATGGTAGAGCTCCAGAGAAAAAGACGTCAATGAAAAAAGAGGAGAGAAAGAAAATGAGTCATAAATCATTGCTTCCATTTGCCCAATTGATTCATGATGTTCTGTACGTGAGGGCCAACGGTAGCCGGATTCTGCGCGTGTTGCCCTCCCAAACCTTTAGCTAGCAGTGAGATCAAGCTTGGATCAGACACCACAGGAGCATTGGGCGCTTGGATGGAAAACGGTTGTGGAGGGAGGGGTTGTTGTGGGTTGGCAGGAACAGACTGTCGTGTGGCAGCACTCAAAAGACTGGCAAGATCTGCACCCACATTGGGGTTTGACGCTGTGGTGGCAGTAAATGGCTGCTGTGCAGTTGGAACAGCGGGTTGCCGCTGTTGGAGCGCATGCAAGAGCGACTGTAGAGTAGGTCCGTCGAGGGATGTAATTAGATTGGCGATATTGGGAGGGTGGGACAGAGCCGGCAATGGGGGTTGCGGGATGGGCGGAGGGGCCAGAGGAGGGGCCAGAGGAGGGACCCCAAAAGCAGGATTGGGAGGGAAAGGAGTAGGAGGCGCGCCGCGCTGTACCGACTGAGCGTGGAAGACGATCTCGGCGGCAATATTCGGCTCGACATCGGGATATTCTGATAAGCTATTAGCGAGCTAGTCTTTCAGGAATGGACGAGTCGGATAGGGAGTTATGTCTTACCGTTGAATCGAACATTGTCTGCACCACCACTGCGATCGAATACTTGCAATGGAATCTTCCTGGAGAATTGGTTTGGACGGGCAAGTCTCACCACAGCGAGTACACCCTCACTAATCTGCCGTTGCACAGCAGCGTTCAATGGGATTCGGGGTCCTAGCACCAAAACATCGACTCGAAGACCTCGGTTGCGGAAGGCGTTTTCTACGTGAAAAATGAAGTTTCTGGATGTCTTGTTAGCAATAGAGATTCTACAGATCGATGAAGGACGGAACAAACCGGTCAACCTCCTCCAAGACAAGTATTTGCACCTCTGGAACGTCCCTTGGAGCTCGTCTCGGCACCGGTAATTCCACATCACCGTCGTACCCGCGGGCCCGTGGGCTAGGACTCCGATATCTTCGATCTCTCGCATAAGGGGACCGCGACCGGCGTCGTTCCCGTCGATCGTAACGCTCTGGGGTCCTATCCCGAGACCGATATCCGTCTCGTGCACGGAAGCCACGAGGGGATGGGGATCGAGGAGGACGATAATCATCGCGCCTACGATGAGTAGGTTCATCTCTGAAATCACTAAACGGAACTCTTGGCGGTTCATAAGGTCGATCATATCGATCCCCAGGGGCTCTTGGGTTGCGACTGCTTGGAGGGCCCCCTCTGCTGTATTCGGGGGACCTCGAACGCCTAGGAGGCGGAGCACGGGAAGGTTCTGCAGGAGTAGCACCTGGCCTTGTGTTTCTCTGCGGTTTCGAGATTTCAAGGTCTAATGGATTTTGTTAAACCGACTGAACACTTATAACAATACTGAATAGTCGATACTTACGAACTTTGCGCCCCCTCACCACGGCTCCTTGCTCCACGTCAAGCGCCTGTTTGCAGGCCGGGGCCTCTAGAAATTGTATAAAGCCGTAAGCCTGCTTGATAGATATCTGCGCTAGCTTCCCATACTTGTGAAAAATATGGAAAAGGTCCCGCTTGGTTACCCGTTCTGTCGGGAGATTGCCTATATTGTCGCGAAGATGAGACGTTAGGAATCCGGCTGTCGAAGTTCGATTGGGGGCTTTCAATACTAACCAACAAACAATCTAGATCCCGCTGGGAAACGATCCCAAAGTCCTTCTGTGACATACACCCTCTCATCATGCAGAAACTCGTCATACTTTTTCTGTACTTCTGGGCCCCAAGGTGCATCATCATCGCCATTTTTAGATTGCCGAACCTGCTGCCTCTCTGCGCGCCCAGACTTATTAGACACAGGAGAGGAGGGCGTCTGGGACTCCGTCGTTGTAGTCGTAGATTGCTGGAAACTAGCAAGGGGAGGTGGTGGCAAAGCGCTGACGCCTGAGGAGGTCCCAGGAGCGCCGGCGGCTGCCATGGGAGGGAGTGCGGGGTTAGACTGGTAATTACTTTGCTGGGCAGAGTAGGAGGGCTGGGCATTAGAGGCATGAGGGGGAAGGTGATGATAGGAGCGAATATCATCGCTGGGGTTATAGTTGGGATGGATAGAAGGCTTCGCCTGGGGTGGGGGACGAGGAGGAAGGCCCAGGGAAGATTGGAGAGCTTCATCAGTTGTTGCTTGAGGGTCGGCGGAGGTGTCCACTAAAGGAACAGCCTCCAATATTGTAGGGGTAGAGGGGGCGGCAGTGGAGGAAGGGGGGAGATTATCGAGGAGGTTCTGGAAGTCCACACCATCCTCACCAATGTTATGTGGGTTGTGGTGTGTGTCTAAGCGATCCTGTGGAGCTGACGAAGCTACCCAGGAAGAGGCTGCATGGTCTAGTTCGCTCGCAATGGGAATGCTCTGAGTAGCATGGGGAGCAGAGGGAGGGATATCGGGGAAAGGATGAGCTAGATGGGTGGCGGAATCTGATGGAGGAGCAGCGGTTAGAGAAAAGCTTGGTTCAGATCCCTGTATAGCAGAAGTGGTCGCAGTGGTCATAGAAGCATATGCAGATTTGTCTGATGGAAGTGACGCATGGGAAGATGCAGTCGTGTTCTTGTTCATCGAACCATCATCCACCGGAAATGAGCCATAGTGGTGGTAGCTACCTTGTGTTTGGGTTTGTGGTTGGAATTGTCCTGGAGCCTGCACGGAGCCATAGTTTCCTTTCACCTCCTCTGGACCAGCATAATGGCCATAACGGGTCGACGGATCAACATGCAGGAAAGCAGACTCCGGCTTCTCATACGTCGAAGTATCGTTGAAGACGGGGTCCATTTGATTTTCAAGGACTGGGATCTTGGTTGGTTCCGCGAGGTGCAGCGGACGAGGGCTCTCGGGAGTCAGGGTCTTGCCTCGAAAGTGAAGAGCTTCATCTGGGGAACTGGGCGTCATGTAGACCAAGGATGAAGAATTGATTCATCTACAAACCACGCAAAAAAAAGATCCGAAGGGCCACACTGGACTAGGGATTTTCAAAATGGACCAAGCTAAGGTGGGGCTAATATTGAGAAAAAAGAACTGGGCCGTTGGGAGCTCCGGCGGGCGGTAAAGGAGAAGAAGAATGGAAGTAAGGAAAAGAAACTGTGGAAGGAGAAGTTTGTTTGACCTGTTTGACGAAAGGGAAAGATAAAAACAGGGAGAGTAAAAGAGATAGAGAGAGAGAGGGAGGAGAAGCCTTGAGAGGGCCAAAACACAGGAAAGGAAGGAGAAAAACCGAGTCCGATAAGAAAAAAAAAATACCAAGGATAAAATATAAACACAGGGAAGGAAACCAAGCTCGGACGTAATGGAAAGATCTAGTAAGTATTACTGATGATGGGGATCCGAGGGGCAGTCCAACAGCGCAACGATGAGCAGTTCCGAGGAGAATATTCCGTCAATCGTTGCTAATTAGTTCCAACTATCAGATGGAGGGGAGGGGGTAACCGGCGGCAAGTGACTGAAAACCAGAGCTAATGTACTCCGGGAGGTAAGGTGACCAGGATATGGTGAAGATCCTTTTTTTAGCTTCAACAAGATGATTAATAAAACTGGGTCATGATGGGAAAAATGGGAAAGAAAAAAATTGCATGGGAGGACAGAAGGAAGAAAGAAGGTTCTTGCTCATGGTAAAGTTACGGAAAGGGTCAGAGTTTGCGCACGTCAGCTTACAATGCTGCACAAACCGTACAAACCATACCCGATCTGGTTGGGCGTTAGTGCTCCGAGGTTTCCTCATGTCGACAGTATGACTGGATGGTTCGATTGCCAGCCAGTCTTGGTGGCGGGTCAAGGCGTGTGCTAGATGCTTCCCCTGGAACTGCTGGGTATTCTGCTCGTTATTCGTCGAAGTAAGATATTCTTAGAGTCAGGTCCAGACTCCTTGCAAGACCGGAGTATGTCCGTCTGCTTTATATCACTACTAGGTCGAGTTAAGTCCAACTGACACTTGTCATGATGGCTTCCCTATATCTCCGAATGATGTACCCCTAAAGTACCTCGAATCGTCATCATAATTTGGCAATATTCTGATTTACTATTTAACTCTCAATACAAGATATATGTTGTGTATACTCAGGTAATGAGTTCCGTGGTGAGTATTAGTGGTTACCTATTAAGTATGGAAAAGGCGGAAGTGTGTCCACTACGGTACCCAGGAAAGGAAGAACCCACTATCTCCCTTGACCTTCCCGATCGGCTATAGCGCCAAGTATCGGGTCTGTCCTTACTAACGTACCTCTCCTGGCAATTAACCTTGAAGCTTAGTCGGATTTTCTGGACGATCAACATGCTTATTACCGATTAGTATCTCGTTCTTAATTCAATGTCCTGGGTACGTCCTGACTACACTGATTCCTTTCCAAGGAGGACACAAAAAGACGTGAGAGAAAGAAAGACAAAAAGAAACAAGACAGAGCCAAAAGAATGGTCACGCTTCTACTACATTTTCGGATAGTTCCCCGGGTCCCCCCTCTTTGCTCCTCCGTCCACACCGCAAGAACCTTTGCTTTTAGACGAGGCGCTACTGAACGCCTCCAAGACTCAGATGAGGATCTAGCCACCGCTCGAAAATGGATCACGGGACTCAATTCGAAGACCATCCCACGCGATATTTGTGAAGTTTCATTTAGTCGTTCCGGTGGCCCTGGAGGCCAGAACGTGAATAAGTTCGTCTCCACGCATACGAACTTGTGTAAATAACGCCCGGTTGTTTCGACCATCACTGACTTAACGTTGTGCATCTGAACAGAGTGAACTCAAAAGCCACGTTGAGAGTGCCTCTTCAGTCTCTTCTACCTCTTGTACCTCGGGTTCTACACCATCCGCTGCGGTCATCGCGATACTTCGCAGAGCGATCGCAGAGTTTGGTCATACAATCGGAAGAGTCGCGTAAACAAGCTGCCAATGTGGAGTCGTGCTATGAGAAACTCCTACAGCTATTGGAAAGTACTGCGACAGATGTCATCCCCGGTGAGACTTCTCAAGAACAAAGAGACCGGGTACATATACTGTATGTTTTTATACATTGACTCTACTGTTTTTACAACAATCTATGTAACCCAAGCTCACGTTGTACAGTAAAAGAGTTGAGAATGAGGCCAGAATCAAGTCTAAGAAACTGCACAGCAGTAAAAAAAGCAACCGGCGGGGTAGTAAATTTGATGAGTGACGGAAGAGCTAATTTTTCTTTACAAACCACCAAATTGGAATGATAAACTCCAATAGCGCCTTTTGCATGACAGCAAAAAAGTAGGAAGGATAAAGAACAAAGTACTCACTACCTCTATGGGTGGAGTACACGCTCTGCGTTGCGGATCGTGGCACCAATGGCTTTACGCAAAGACGGGTCGAGGGCTTCTGCGCTTTCATATGGTTGCAGCCAGGTGATGACCTCCTGTGCGACATTGTGGTTCTCTCGATGCTCTTTCAGACGACCAAAAGATGCAATCAAGGCCCGCGGGAAATTGGGTGATGTGGCCTGGATCCCCGCGGTAGGCAGCTTGATATAGCAAATGTGTGTATGGTGACTAGTAGGCCTGGACTGCTGTAACACATTGACGATGTGCTCTAAGATCTTGCGCAGACAAGGCAGGTCGTAAAACTCAAAAGCCATGTTGAAAAAATCCTGACCAAATTTGGCATCTTGCCCAAAGTTCTTCATCGCTGTATCGAAAATGGCCAGAGGGATAGCACCACTCAGTGCAGGTGTTGATTCGAGATTTTGTAACGCCACTTGGTCTACCCCATCAGCATCCCCTGCGCTTGGGTTGATATCTTCGCCAGTAACTTGTGGTAGTGTGATCATGTCGGCATTGAGGTCCTCAAACGAAGCATCTAAAGTCGATTTTGGGGCATTAATTTCTTGATCAAGCCCCAAGATCCGCTGTCGAGCAACAAGTTTGGCTATGTAGATCAATTCTAGCTTTGCGTAGTGAAGCCATAGTTTCCTAGAGCTCTTGCAAAACCTAAGCCCTCGCTGCATGTGGCTTCGAGACTGCGTCATATCGGCATGATCATCCAAAGCATATTGCGCTGCGTATATCCACATATCCGCGTTCGTTGGGTGTAGTCGTAGGGCATCCTCGAAGATGGTGGAAAGCTTCTTGAACGCTTTTTGGGCTCTTGCATACTCAATATATTGTATCCACAAACCGACATCACCGTGGAATTTGCGTGTTGCGCGATCCAGGATGAAGAAAATCCGTCTCTGGCCAGAATATCCTGCACCGCGAATACCAAGTCGCTTCACCCTTTTGCGCCGAAGTGAGTCGAGGTTTATTTCGTACTCAACATATCGTACATAGTCGGATGGTTGAGACCCACGAGCATTGAGCTTGTGCTCAAAGTCCGATCGTTTCTTGATGATCGCCGAGATCTCATCCTATACGATGAAAACATATTGTAAGTCCTCTGAATGGATCAAGATGGTATGCAGTTTGGAACAATACCTTGCTAAATATTTTCTTTCTTTCAAACTCTTTCAGTTCAGGTACTGACTTTTCCAAGAAGAACCGTGCTTTATCGGTAGCGGCAGACATGGTTGTGGCTTGTACTAGACACTTCTTTAAGATCAAGCAACCATCAACAAAATGATAAAAAAAGTTGTCGGCATTCCGCAATCAAAAGCTCCGAGTTGGGTGCCTTGTCCGCTTTCCTAACTCGAGCTAGTGTATCTTGACTCCCGCAAGTTACCGAGCCTCAGTTCCATTGTCAATTCATCTTATGTTCACTTGGCTCAGGGGCTCCTGCTCTTAATCGCTGTCTGTTGTTTCATTTGTTCTTTTGTTCTCTCTTTTCATATAATTTCTTGTATTCTCGACTCTCTTTTGCCTCCTTTATTGCTGTATTCGTTCATCCATTTTTCCCTTGTTTCTTCGAGTGGCCGGAGACTGGCCCGCGTGTCGTCTGTGCTGCTATGGCACCCAAATTCAAAGATGGGGATGCAGTCGTCGCGGTTAGTCTTGTTGATAACAGTGACCGAAGCGCTCATGAGATATGCTAAACAATTGTCAGGTTAATGGGAAATGGGTGTCTTGGGCGCACACAGTGGCTGCCTACGCGGCCTTCTTGAGCGCCCTGGTGGTTGGAATGTCTCTGCATTTCAAGAAGATTGTTCAGAACGAACATTACGGTTATCCTGACGAATGGTTTCCTTCGGTGTCAGCAACAATCGGTGATCGTTATCCTGAACGATCCTTCTTCCAAGTTTTTATCGCTATTACCTCGGGACCTCGATTTGCTCTCGTGTTCCTTTGGTATATTCTGACTTCGCGTCCTAACTCGGCCCTTCCAAAGTTCGTTGCCGGGGTCGGACTGTTCCGGACGCTTACATGTGGAGGTTGGACATACGTTACATCGACAGACGACCATGATTGGCATGATATTTTCATGATCTCCTATCTGGTTGCGACCCTACCATGGACTCTTGGCTGTCTTGCGCTCAGCCCAAACAACCGCCGCGCTCTGAAGTACCGAAAGATCTTGGCGGGTTGTTTTTTCGGAACTCTCGTCCCGTTGATCTACTATTTCATTCAGCACAAGGTGCACAAGATCGCCGGGGGTGAGGATAACACTTTGGCTCTTTCTCTTTGTCGGCTGGCTCTAACTGCTTTTCTCATCTAGCTTATACCAAGTACGCCTTTTTCGAGTGGTCGCTTATTCTATTTGACGTTGGTTTTGACGCGGTTACGGCACTTGACTTCGAGGCATTCGAGATTGTGGTTAGAGATGTCAAAGGAATTAGCAGAGGGTATGTACAGTGGCTTCCTAAGTAAACCAGAAAGAGAAATGTACGGTTGCCAAAACTTGGTTGTTGGAATTTGAAGAGAATTGTTCTAAGCTTCCAATCTGCAGGCAGTTGAAGACCACTGCAGACTCCGTCCTTGAAAAAGAGTGTGTATAATCTACCCCCCAGAGGGACTCGAACATGTGGCAGTTAACTCGTAGCCAGGAAGGGAAAGCCCGTCGGTAACACGTTCGGTGAAGGTTTCTTCTGGACGGAAATCATCGATGCCGCCGCGGATGCCTACAATATGGTAATTTCTGGTTGGGCCCGCGAGCGGATTCTGTTGCTGACCAAATGTAGTTCGTCTTCTGGTCCTTATGGACCGCCCTCGGTGTCCTTGTCTGGTGTAAGTGTTTGTGGATATGCGTTTGCACACCCTTCTGATATAAATAGACTTTCCACTTTGGCACATGGGCATCTCCGGTTACGAGTTGGCCATCCTCAGCTATGTATCCCCGGTGCTCCTGGCTATTCCTTCATTGAAGGCTGCGGCAACCAGAAATCCTCGCCTTTTTCATCTCCTCTCGCTTTCCGGTCTACTCGCTTATAAGGTGCAGAATCCCGCCAATCGACTATTTATGACTACCTTCGCCGTTTCCTGCAGCTGTATCGCATGGGCTGCGACAATGTACGCCGAGAGAGCAAACAGCTCAAGACTCGAATCTCGCGTCTTCGCATGGGGCATCGGTTTGATTATGTCGAGCATTGCCAAGTTTGCATGCAAAACAAACAACCCTATCTGGCCTATCATGCATGCTGAAAATGGAGGATGGAATAAAGTGGGACTTGTCCTCGGTGTCCTTGCGGTTTTGAGGTCGCATAGAAGGCCTCCGACGAACGGAGGGGCCTACTTCCCATCAAGCGGCAAGAAAGGTTCTTCTGTATTGGCAGCTCTTGGTGTCGGTGGTCTGCTTTTTGCAATGCATTCCCTCCTCTCAGACTCTAGCACCATGATCTCGTGGGTTTGGGAAGGATATCCCGTGCGAGGCCCTATTGCAGTACCTCACGGTGCCCTCACCATTCTTGCAATGGGTGCAGGGCTTGTTTATGGCCTATACTACCCCGGCGTGGCTGGAAGTTGGACATTGTTTGGAATCGCGTCTGTTGGTGCGGCACTTTTGACATGCCATAGTCACTGGACAGGGTTCTATGGAGGTCTTATACTTGCATTTTATTTACTAGCGGTGGCTCCGGTCTTGGTTTCTTCAGCTGTTCGCCATTCACCAGCTAAGACCTTTGGCCTTGCCTTCCTTCTATACACATTCTTGATCCTCTTCCACGTGTGGGTAGTTGCATATGCCTTCGTGCCTGGTGGGCCACTCGTCCGGGAACACACTGATTGGATCATGATCACAACTATGCTGTCGCTTGGAGCAGGTGTTTTCTCCGCCGCAGTGACAAATTCATCCAATACTCGGAGCAAGATCGTCAGCCCCAATGACAAGAGACAGCGATCTTATTTCATTTATATTCTGGCAGCATTGCAACTAATCTCCTTTGCTGTCGCATACCTTCGCTTCCCTACGAACGATTATGTCCCATATCACAAAGATGATAAAGTCGCTACCGTCGGCATCTGGACGGTTCACTTTGGTCTTGACAATGATATGTGGTCGTCTGAGCGGCGTATGCGCAATGTTATCCAGGAGCTTGAGCTTGACGTGATTGGTCTTCTTGAGTCCGATAACCAGCGCATCATCATGGGCAATCGTGACATGACTCAGGTTCTTGCTGAAGAGCTTGGTATGTACGCAGACTTTGGTCCTGGTCCGAACAAACACACATGGGGCTCTGCTCTGCTTTCCAAGTTCCCAATTGTCAATTCAACTCACCACCTCCTTCCTTCGCCCGTTGGTGAACTTGCTCCTGCCATCCATGCCACACTCGACATGTATGGTGAGCTAGTTGATGTTGTCGTGTTCCATTCCGGACAGGAAGAAGACCCGGAAGACCGCCGCCTACAGACAGAATATTTGTCCAAGCTGATGGGCTCATCTCCTCGTCCCCTGATTTTACTGAGCTACTTGGTCACAAAACCGCTTGAGGGCAATTACAACACCTACGTTAGCGAGCTTAGTGGCATGAAAGACATCGATCCTACCGATTGGGACCGGTGGTGTGAGTACATTCTCTACAAGAGAATAAAGAGGACTGGCTACGCTCGTGTTAGCCGGGACTCTATTACAGACACAGAGATTCAGGTACGTCTAGCGGCATTTGTTTTGATCACATTTCTATCGTGCCTTGCAGAGTAGCACGAATATACTCAAGCGTCCCGTCCTTACTAACTGACTGGTGTGTAGGTTGGCAAATTCGTGATTGGAGAACCCGAGCCTGAAAATGAGATGCGCCTTCCGGAGGAAATGGTACCTGAAGGCCGCCGATTTCCCGAGTTGTTTCGCGGGCAAGGAGTCCGTGGCCATCGTTATCATGTCTTTGACGAGCCAAGATATTGGCAATAAGGGCCACCCGGGGTTTGCCAAGGGCGTTTAATCGCCTCTCCCCTAGGTGATTTATACCCCATAATTCTATGTTATCTTGTATATTTTGAGAAGCGAGCATGCCAACATTCTGATGGCCGATTGCTCGCGATAGCACCCATGATTATGTGCTCAATTGAACTGTTTCATACCTACTTCCACTAGCCTTGAATTCTCTAGGCATAAATATTAACCTTAGTGGCCGTTGAAGTCCGTCGAGGTAACCTCATCTTGTGGGATCTTTTACCATGGACATCGACCCGTTAAATCATTAGGAAACTCAAACCCACTCCGGAACTGGGCTGTGGAATGTAGAGATCATACCTACCCTAGGTGTTCAGATACTCTCGACCTGGGTGACCTAATGCATATGATAAGGTATGAACTTAGCATTACACCACTTCCCCATTCTCCTTGGTAGGTCGCCTGACTGTCGGATAGTGTCCTGCCTGGCCCCTTGCTTCTCCTCTTCTCTAGCTTGTGCTTCATGACGGACGCCCTGGAATTTTCGCCCTCGTATAGAAATCGAAGCTTATGATTCCTCCATGACTCATCAAGGGAGAACTCCATGTAATGTGATCGTGTAACTAGTACTTTAGGTTCTTGAAACTTGCAAAGCCCGTTTAAATACGTGCATTCCAGCCCTGCAGAGCAGAGTGTTGTTCCTCCCGACTGGACCACTACCGAAGGGATTATCGGAATAGACTGCACTGAGAATTTTCCGAGGAATGCGTTACTACTTTGCTTCATGTTCGGCATTGTGATCATAATGCTCACAGGGGAGCTAACGTTTCCAATCCACTCCCATGAGCTGAGTCAATACCTGGTTTTCCTGTGATCGGACGGGCTGAGAGAAAAAAGGAAAAAAAGGTACCAAAGGAAAAATGAATGAATGGGTGGTCTCGAAATGGAGCATTGCTGTTACATTAGATGTATCCATGGCGTCTCACTCCCCTTAGGGGAATAACTCGTGAATGGCAAACTGGAAATGGTTTCAGTTTTCCCTTTTTTTTTTTCCCTCATCCCTCGTTAACTTTAGTCAGGGACTTTGTCTTCGAATCAGGGCTAGTGGGATATCTTTAGCTATATATGTGTCCCCTCTTGTCTTCCTACCTGTTGTATTTCAATGACAGCCAGCACAAGAAGGCAAGTCAATCTGTTTTACAACTAGATACTGTACTGTGACCCGATGCTAACTTAATAATCAAATACAGTGA
The DNA here is from genome assembly GCA_009176345.1 of Aspergillus leporis. Taxonomy (NCBI): domain Eukaryota; kingdom Fungi; phylum Ascomycota; class Eurotiomycetes; order Eurotiales; family Aspergillaceae; genus Aspergillus; species Aspergillus leporis. The sequence continues at coordinate 44,147 of ML732260.1, read as the reverse complement.
GCTTCACGCGAACTCCAACTCGACCATCCAGGCTCCATACTAGCAGAGCTTAGGGGAATGTATGAGCCCCCTACTCGAGGTTTTGTCACCCGTTCAGGTTGGGAAGACTTAGTGAGCTCTCATATTGCTGCTAGCTCGAGATTCTCTTGTTTGCGATGTCGAAGCCACCTGTGAAACCAATTAAGCCCTTTTCCGAGGATAAAATACAACAGTGCCCTGAATCAGACGGCCCCGAAATTGAACATGTTGAACAGATTTCTGGTCCTAGGACTGGCTTACATTCTAACTCGAACACGCCTGTTGATATGGCAGATAAATGCCAATTCTATTCGCCAAAGGCACCTCTTTCTTCGTGTACCCTGGCCAACGCACGAGCTGCCCTGCAGCAACTACTCTTAAAGTCTAGATATGATTCTTCATATATCCCTCTCAGTGATTCCGGCTCGCAGAGTCCAATCAGACTTCCTGCTCAACCGCCTCCTGCTATGGTTGCTGGACAGTTCGGTATTCAAAACTACAGAAGATCTTCATGTCAGAGCGCATATTCCAGCTCAGGCTTCATTGCAAGATGTGCTCAAGCAGGCATGCTTCCAGCCATCTCATTCGGAGATGATGCACCCATGCCACGTTGGCGAATGCAGCGCGTTCAATTGCTTGCACCCGGGAACCCAGCACTTCGATGGATGTTTGATGCTGGTCCAAAGTTTGCTAGGTATGGGTGGACGGATGATATAATATACGAGTATGCATATAGGTGGCTCGAGGACGCTCTTGACAATCCATCATCTAGACGACACGTGAGGTGTAAAGTTTTAGATGCCACGACCGTGGCAGACAATGAGATTTCGCTGCCTATACCCCCGCCGGCACCAAACACAACTTATTTCCAGTCATGGTCGGGAGCTTGGGACACCAATAATAGTAGCGGGTATTTGCGTACAGACCACGAACGCCCACGGATGGCTCGGCCACTAGGTACGTAGTAATACCCACAAAATCGCCAGATGTATCAGTGATACTATTAAACCTACGAAGAAGCTAACTCCTAACAAGCTCCAGCCCGGTCACCCTTGACTAACCAGCAATATACCGGGAACAATGTTACACACAACAATCGTGTGAACAGTCTTAAGTCTTCTAAGGGCAGTAATGAGACAGACTACGACCCTGAGCTTAATCGGTACAGGCTGGCTGGTACGCTGCGGAAAGCAAGTACAGATGAGGGCCAGCCCATGTCACCTGGTGGGTATAGATGGGTCTGGTTCATTGTCGCTTTCTTGGTATTGAGTATGTTCCTGTGTCTTTTCCTGTACGTTTTTAGAATTATCAAATGATGTAATGAATGTATATTGAACCATTCTCAATACAGAAACCAGATGACTGTGAGGTAATCAATCGGCAAAGGTGGACGATCATTCTTGTTGCCGCATAGCATCCCATTTCACATTCTTGACTAGAATGGGGGATTGGGTAATCTATCAGCCAACCATCCTGTTGAATTCTTGTCCGAGGCGCAAGTCTTGAGTAATCGGCATTGACTGTCCCGTAAATTCATTCAATGTACTGTTGGATTAACGCGACACCATATTGTCTCAACTGTGCACTTTAGCCGCGTGAGGTTTTAGGACCAGTGATATAGGCCCTCAATGTAGCAGAGACTTTTCGAGTTCTCTAGTGAGCACTGATTAGGACACAATAAAGATGGCCTTAGAAGATTTATGGTCACAGTGTACAGTTGATGACTACTGTCCACCGTCAGGCTCTACCTGGCACATTGACTTCTTGGTGTCCGTCTCAACTACTGTACTTGCTCAGCGCTCATTGACAGTTTAGTAAATAAGCAATGCTTTAACGATAGACGTAGAAGATAAAAAGTCTTCACTGATCGTACAGCATGGCCATTGTATTTATACCTCCAAGTATAGATCAATGCAGAGATCGAAGTACTGTTGAATAGAAATCAATACATACAATGTACCATGCTCGTGTCCTGCGTGTAATTGTATGGTTGATGCAAACAAGACAAACACCTGTTCGTGATGCCTTCATCGTTCCCTCCATTCATTCTAACAACACCAACCCTTCTCGCAATGCATTGCGAATTCTAACATTTTCTCCTGAAAAGACACTATGTTGTAATTGAAGACTTAGGGATTTGGCCAATTGTCTATCCGGGTCGAGGACACGATTCGAAGCGCTCTAATTCTGATTGTCCGAAGCCAATACAACTCCGTCGCCAGCTCGTGGGTTGGCCGATGAGCGACGCCGAAAACCGCAAAGATGTTTACATTCATGCCTTTACTTGGCGCGCAGTCTTCGTCCTCAAAGGCCTCGCAGTCGATCTTGGAGCTTGATGGTGGAATCAAGATCCTTGTAGATGTCGGCTGGGACGATACCTTTGATCCTCTGGATTTGCAGGAACTAGAGAAGTAAGCTCCTTCAATTTCTATCTCATAGCACCTAGCTTATCTGTTATGTTCAAATAGACATATTCCTACCCTTTCCCTGATCCTCTTGACCCATGCTACCCCTGCGCATATTGGTGCCTTTGCACATTGCTGCAAGGCTTTCCCTCTTTTTACTCAGATCCCCGTCTACGCTACGAGCCCGGTTATCGCTCTTGGTCGCACACTTTTGCAAGATCTGTACGCATCCTCACCACTAGCTGCGACATTCCTACCCAAAACCTCAATCTCGGAGCCGGGTGCGTCTACCTCTGCAGCATCCGCCGCAGCACCTGCACCAGAAGGTGAAGGAGGCGCGGATGCTAGTAACACCGGAAGGATCCTCCTCCAACCCCCTTCTGCTGAGGAAATCGCGAGATATTTCTCTCTTATCCATCCGTTAAAATACTCGCAACCACACCAGCCACTCCCTTCTCCCTTCTCCCCGCCACTGAACGGGCTGACGCTTACGGCCTACAATGCCGGCCACACTGTCGGAGGAACAATATGGCATATACAACATGGCATGGAATCGATCGTCTATGCGGTCGACTGGAACCAAGCCCGGGAGAGTGTCATAGCAGGCGCTGCGTGGTTTGGAGGATCAGGTGCTAGTGGAACGGAGGTCATAGAGCAATTGCGCAAACCTACCGCGTTGGTTTGCAGTACGAGAGGGGGTGACAAATTTGCCCTTTCAGGTGGACGGAAAAAGCGGGATGACTTGCTATTGGATATGATTCGGAGCACCCTCGCCAAAGGTGGCACTGTCCTGATTCCCACTGATACTAGCGCTCGAGTCTTAGAGCTGGCATATGCACTAGAACATGCGTGGCGTGACAGTGCGGGGAATGGACAGGAGGATAATTTAAAAGACGCTGGGCTGTATCTGGCAGGAAGGAAGGCCAACACTACAATGAGGTTAGCGCGGAGTATGCTAGAATGGATGGACGAGAACATCGTGCGCGAGTTTGAAGCCGCGGAGGGTATAGATGCGGCTACTGGTCAGTCCCGAGCTAATCCTGGCGGTCAACGCTCTGGCCACAACCAGGGCAAAGAAGAGAAGGGGACTAGTCCTTTTACCTTCAAACACCTGAAGATTGTTGAGCGGAAGAAAAAGCTGGAGAAGATTTTGAATGACCAAGGGCCTAAAGTCGTCTTGGCTTCTGACACGTCGCTAGACTGGGGCTTTGCAAAGGAATCTCTCCGCTTGGTTGCCGGGGGTCCCAACAACCTGCTCTTACTCACCGAATCATTTCGCAAAGAGAGGCTCAGTGACAAAGACATAGAGCCCCGTAGGAAAACCCTTGGTGGCATGATCTGGGAATGGTACGAAGAAAGGAAAGATGGTGTCGCCTTGGAGAAGGCTTCTGATGGTGAAATGATTGAGCAGGTTCATAGTGGTGGACGAGAGCTTTCCTGGACAAACGTGCAACGTGCACCTCTAGATCCTGGTGACCAACTACTATACCAACAGTATCTCGCTACGAAGAGGCAGTTACAAGATACTTCTCAACCAAGGGGCCAGGAAAACCTAGACAATGCAGCAGATGCTCTGGACGACCGGTCTAGTTCCACATCAGAGGACTCCGAGACAGAACAGCAAGGACGCGTACTGAACTTTTCCACTTCTTTGGCCCATGCGAATCGCAACAAGCTTGGTCTTAGCGATGAAGACCTTGGTGTTAACATTCTTTTACGACGGAAGAATGTTTTCGATTGGGACGTTCGTGGCAAGAAGGGCCGCGAACGGATGTTTCCCTATGTAGCACCAAGGAGAAAGGGGGACGAGTATGGAGAATTTATCCGACCTGAAGAATACTTGCGAGCGGAAGAGCGCGAAGAGATCGACATGCAGCAACGGAGATCTGACTCTCAGACCAAGCTTGGTCAGAAACGACGATGGGACGAAGCAGGGCCGGGCGGGCGTCGGTTATCAGGCAGCGGAGGGAAACGCCAACAGGTACCTGGAAAGAAGGGTGCAAGTACAGCGGATGATATGAGCTTGACAGAGGATGGAGAAGGTGCTGATGCTGCGTTGGCATCGGAAGACGAAGCCGATGGGCAGACATTCGAGGGGCCGGCGAAAGCGATATATGAGAAAGCTAAGCTCACTATCAATGCTCGCCTCGCGTTTGTGGACTTCACTGGTCTACATGATAAACGAAGTTTGGAAATGCTTATCCCGCTCATTCAGCCGCGGAAATTGATTCTAGTCGGCGGAATGAAGGAAGAGACCACAGCTCTAGCAACCGAATGCAAGAAGCTACTCGCTGCTAAAGCTGGTATCGACGTTTCCTCTGCAGATTCTGCGGTAATTTTCACACCGGTCAATGGAGAAGTCATTGACGCCAGCGTGGATACGAACGCCTGGATGGTGAAGTTGAGCAACAGTCTCATCCGGCGCCTGAAATGGCAGCATGTCCGCAGTCTCGGCGTGGTGACACTGACTGCGCAGCTGAAGGGTCCTGAGCTGAATTCCCCAGATGACTCGACAGATCCCCTAAGCAAAAAACAGAAATTATTGCAGGAAGAGGCCAGTCCACAAACCACTGCGCCTACCGTCGACATGGCCAAGCCAACAACAGACAAGGTCGACGTCTACCCAATGCTTGATATTCTTCCGGCCAGCATGGCAGCCGGAACGAGATCTATGACTCGCCCTCTCCACGTGGGTGATCTCCGACTGGCAGATCTTCGCAAGATTATGCAAGGAGCTGGCCACACGGCCGAGTTCCGCGGTGAAGGAACACTTCTCATCGATGGGATGGTTGCCGTACGCAAGTCAGGCACGGGCAAGATTGAGATTGAAGCTTCGGCTCAGTCGGCGGCTGCATTAGGACGAGGGCAAGGAAGCTTTCTCGACGTAAGGAGGAAAATCTACGAGGGGCTCGCTGTTGTTTCCGGCAGTTGACTGTAGATTATCATTATACCTATACCAACTAAGCATACTGAGGCTAAAATCCCCACAGAAATGAACATACTCATCGGTCCACTGTAACAGTGTAATTGAGGCCAATCGAGACCGTTTGACTACGAGAAGATTAAAGAATAACCCATTTTGAAGCTATCCAATCACAACGATGTTGCATACGCAACATCAACAGCCCCATAGCCAGTGCCCGTATCCTCTGTAGGTACCTCCCGGATATGATCGTCTGTCCGAGGACCTTTGTAAACCCTATTAAGAAATAAGTTAACTCGTATTCCAATATACCCTTGAGAAAAGTGTTACTTACCCCCTCGCAGCAACCCACCACCACACCAAAGCAAATGTGGCAATGAAGGCACCGACACATATCCCGTAATTCCTAGTAATTTAGTTAGTTGCCATGCTCACACATACCTTCCTTCGGTCCATAGGTATATTCGCAGCTCAAAATACACAAAGAAGAGAAAATAACCCACATATTAACAACAGTGACAGGCACACGGGGCGGGAAAAACAACACCGCACTAATAAACAGAACCCAAATTACAGACACCCAATTAATATACGGGCCCCATTTGCCTAGCGTGAACGGCCCCTCAACGAACTTGACTTTGTTCCTGTATATTCTGTGTGCTATTATCACAGATACGTAAGAAATGTCGAGGGCCGGGGCAGTAATGCTAAAGATTGCGGTGGCGGTTTCAGTTGAGCCGATAGCGATGCAATTGAGGCAGATACTGAAGAAGACAACGAACCAGACGGCGTTGACGGGGGTGTGGGTGTATTTGTTTATTTTGGAGAGGGTTCTGCATATTATTGGTTAGGGTCCTTTCTCCTACCGTTTATGGAGCAAAGTATACTTACGATGAGAATGGAAGCGCCTCGTCACGGGCGAAAGCATAGGCCATTCTTGTATCTGCTAACATCGCCGAACAGCCCGTGAAGAACTGGACTAGGATTGCAAGCCCCCACATAAGCGTGCCGCCTCTTTTCCCCCCGGCGTTCAGGAAGATCTGTGCAGCAGGGAGGCCGGTGGGGCTGTGAAGGATAGCTTCAAAGTCACTGAGACAGAAGCACATTGATACGGTAAGGATCCAGCCGAGCCCGCCTGAGACAAGGACTGCGCTTTGAATGGCGAATGGTCCTAGTGTGGCGGCATCGTGAGTTTCTTCGGACATGCTGCTATTTGGTTAGTGGTGGATTCTTTGTTCATTGATAGGAACCAGGGGCAGGAGCGCACTGTGTTGTTCCGTCATAATCTGTCATGGTCCATGCTACGGATATGAATCCGAGCAGGAAGGAAAAGAATTTTGAGTTCCATCCTGAACCATCTGTGAAGTGGGTGAAGACCCAAGTTGCTGGTTGTTTATCCGGGCTATAGTAAAGAAGTACGAAACAGATGATGATCGTCGCAGATACTGCAATTGTGAGAACAGAATTGGATATTTTGTGGTAACGTGCATACTGTTTATAGGAGCGAACCAGAAAACGATCCGATGTAAGGTCTTCGTAGTCAGAGAGCAAATGACGCCCAATACACACAAGAGAAATATAGACAAAACAACGGTTTCCAACGCCGTCCTGTACATGTTAGCTCAAGACAATTGACAAGAGAAAAGGCTGCCAAACGGTGAATACGAGTATTTCCCTTCGACCAGTTCTGAGTTCATACTAAAAGCGGCAAGTAACATCTGACTAACTGTGTAGACCACACTGGAAACGCCGGCAGTTTGCCCGAGAAGGTTGCACCAGCCCTGTACCCAGGAGAAGATAGGCACTTGCTCTTCTGGGACAACGTGCTTGGTGACAAAATACATTCCTCCGGCCGTTGGATACGCAGAGACCAACTCAGCCACCGAGCTACCAATGCACATTGCCATACAAGAGCCGAAGAACCAGCACCATACTGCTGTGGCTGGACCACCTGCAGCCAAAGGGGAGCCAAAAGTTGCGGGAACAGAGCCTAGGATTCCTAGGATGGAGATGGCGTACGAAACTGTAGACCATTTAGAAAATTCTCGTCGTAATTCCTGTGCCATTGAACATTAGTTAATAGTGGGAATAGCCTTAATTGATTTGGTACCTGTTTGTAACCAATGCGAGCTAGAAGGAGCTCATCATCATTTCGGATAGTTGCCATTGTATGAGAGATTGAGTGGAGAGAGCGCCTTTTTCTGGGGTTTCCCCTCTCTTTTTTCTCGCCCAATTGATTTTGGTGATAAAGCACAAAGGTGGTAATGAATTTAGAATCACTTATTTGACAATACTCTCTGTCCAACACTCCGTTACAGGACTAACAAACGAGGAAGCAACCGCATTGCGCACAAGCCGAAAATACGGTGAGAAGAACCCCGCGTAGTTCCTGATCTAGAACAGGGTCGTCATAACCTGATATAGACCAGGAAGATTGTGGGGGTTATAGCTCGTAGATAAGCAGCACACTTTAAGTCTCACGCAGAGAAATATGGCTGAAACTAAGGAGATAAAACGTTTCTATCTTAAAGAGAGTAAGAACATTATGAGGCCAGGGGCTTATCGTGCTATTGAGTTGAGTAACATTGATAAGCCTAGCAAGGGCGACTGACCACACAAGACCACCAAACTTCGTTCAAAGTATTAATCAGTATGGATAGAGGTAAACCCCATGACCCATTATCTTAAATCTCTTATTATTTAGACCATATCAGTCGTGTATTATTCTGGCTCACGATTAGATTGATTAGGGTGTAGCATACCCCGTGCCTGGTTCGGAGCAACATAAATCCGTCGGCTTCAGATTAGGTGGTCAATTGCTTGATTGGGTTAACTTTTGTTTGGATATACTCCTCCGTACTTGTCCCGCTGTCGCCTTTTCATCTGAAGCTCCAGTCATGGTCTGTTGCTAATTGGTGTGGGCTGTAAATAATCTGTTTTCTTCATTCTTCTTTTTTAATTCTGTTTACCAAATTATGAAGCACCATGGCAGACCATACAATGTATCACACTCTCGGTCAGGGAACCGTTGGCGCTGAAGATCCCTCGGATCCTAATCGAATGGCTCACCAATACCCTCCGCAATCCCAGCCTGCTACCGGCTTTCCTCCCGGTCCTTCTCCTCCACGACCTGGGGCTTACTACGGGCATCCTCCCTCGCATCAATATGGCGCGCCAGCAGCTGCACCACCAGCACAGCAGCTGCAGTCTCTCCCTCCGCGGGGTCTGGCCCCTAGTCCCCAACTCGCCTACGGTACGGAGGCACACGCACACATGGGAGCTCCTACAGACCCGGGAATGGCAGGATTGGCCTCACAGATGAGTGGTTTGGGAATAATGGGTGATAGTGGGGCGCGTCATGGGAAGAAAAAGCATCGACATGCGCATCATGACATTGGAGGTGCTGCCGCTTCAGCTCCTCAGCAATTTGCCGGAGTACCGCAGGCGGGCATGCAGCCTACATCTCAGTTCCTGAATACTGGGTTGAACCAAGTGCCGCGCCCAATTTCTCCGGCTGCTGTTGTTCCCCCTGCGGGCATGGTCCCTCAGCCAGGCGTTCCCAATACAGGTTCAGGCTCAGTCGCTACCCAAGGCAAGATTGATCCAGAGCAGATTCCAAGTATCCCTCGATCTCGCGATGTACCGACACAGTATTATTTCAATCATGTATATCCGACAATGGAACGGCATCTGCCCCCTCCAGCAGCTGTCCCCTTCGTGGCTCATGACCAAGGGAACTCATCCCCTAAACATGCTCGTTTGACATTGAACAACATCCCCACTGCCTCAGACTTCCTCACTTCCACTGCTCTACCTCTCGGGATGATTTTACAACCACTCGCTCGCCTTGACCCCGGCGAACCGGAGGTCCCAGTGCTCGATTTCGGCGAAATGGGGCCTCCGCGATGCCGGAGGTGCAGGACGTATATCAACCCATTTATGACGTTTAAGTCCGGAGGAAACAAGTTTGTTTGTAACATGTGCTCCTTCCCCAATGATATACCTCCCGAATACTTCGCTCCTCTGGACATGTCCGGAGCGCGCGTCGACCGTCTGCAGCGCCCGGAGTTGATGCGGGGCACAGTTGAATTCGTGGTCCCGAAGGAGTACTGGAACAAGGAGCCCGTGGGTCTTCAAAGGCTCTTCTTGATTGATGTCAGTCAGGAGTCGGTGAACAGAGGATTCCTGAAAGGGGTGTGCAAAGGAATTTTAGATGCTCTATATGGCGCATCCGATGCCTCTGAGGATGATGCAACGGCGCGACGAGTACCTGAGGGCTCAAAGATCGGTATAGTCACCTACGATAGGGAAGTACATTTCTACAATCTCAGCGTAAGTACTCGTGTGGGTTTAAGTCTCCACGGTCATACTTACAATGCCTAGGCACAAATCGACCAGGCACAGATGATGGTGATGACGGACTTGGAGGAACCCTTTGTTCCTTTGAGTGAGGGGCTGTTTGTAGACCCCTACGAGTCAAAGTACGCATTAACCCTTGTAGAATTCGACCCAAAAAAGTCTAACATTTACTGCTAGGGACGTCATTACTTCTCTGTTGCACCAAATCCCTAAAATGTTCTCACACATGAAGAAGCCAGAACCGGCTCTGCTTCCAGCTCTCAATGCGGCATTGTCTGCTCTGCAACCCACTGGCGGAAAAATCTTCGCCTCGATATGCAGCTTACCTACATGGGGCCCCGGGGCGCTGCACATGAGGGATGACCCTAAGGTACATGGTACAGACGCGGAAAGAAAGCTGTTTACCACAGATCATCAATCATGGAGAACGACAGCTGGAAAAATGGCCGAAGCCGGTGTTGGCGTTGACATGTTCGTGGCGGCACCTGGCGGGACATACACGGATGTGGCTACCATAGGTAGGTGTTTCAGCTTGCTACCGCCACAGCTTCTGTTATAGCTAATGCTTTATAGGACATGTCGCCGAAGTATCAGGCGGAGAGACACTCTTTTACCCTAATTTCCACGCCCCACGGGATATTTTGAAGCTTTCACGTGAGTTTGCACATGCGATCACACGTGAGACCGGCTTTCAGGCAATGATGAAGGTCCGTTGTTCCAACGGCCTTCAGGTATCCGCGTATCATGGTAACTTCATCCAACATGCGCTCGGGGCCGACCTGGAAATCGGGACAATTGATGCCGACAAGGCCATCGGGGTCATCTTCAGCTATGATGGAAAACTTGATCCGAAATTGGACGCACACTTCCAAGCCGCCCTGTTGTATACTACGGCCGACGGCCAGCGCCGGGTACGCTGTATCAATGTGGTGGCGGCAGTTAATGAAGGAGGCTTAGAGACGATGAAGTTTGTAGACCAGGATGCTGTTGTGAGCATTATCGCTAAGGAGGGTACGTTGCGAGACACCGGTATTTATATAGAGCAAACATACTAATACTCTTGTCGCAGCGGCTGCTAAGACATTGGACAAATCGCTCAAGGACGTCCGTGCCAGCATTACAGAGAAAACAGTGGACATATTTAGTGGCTACCGCAAGATCTTCTCTGGGTCACATCCACCTGGACAACTTGTACTGCCTGAGAACCTCAAGGAGTTTTCCATGTATATGCTCAGCCTGATCAAATCACGGGCATTCAAGGGTAGGAGCGGCTACAGTCGAATTTACAGTTGGCACAGCAGCTAACCAAATATCACAGGAGGCCAGGAAGCATCAGACCGACGAATTCATGATATTCGGATGTTACGCTCTATTGGCGTTACAGAGCTGTCTTTGTACCTGTACCCCCGAATCATCCCCGTCCACAACATGCAGCCGGAGGATGGCTTCCCCAATGAGCAAGGGCAACTGCAGATCCCACCGTCCCTCCGGGCCAGCTTCTCCAAGATTGAAGAAGGCGGGGTGTACCTAGTGGATAACGGCCAGATCTGTTTGTTGTGGCTGCATTCCAGGGTGTCACCCAACTTGCTGGAGGATCTGTTCGGAGCCGGACAGACGTCGCTTCAGGGACTGAACCCCCAGTTGGCGTCGATACCGGTGTTGGAAACACATCTAAATGCACAGGTGCGCAATCTGTTGCAGTACTTCTCGACTATCCGAGGGTCCAAGGCAGTCACGATCCAGCTGGCTCGGCAAGGGTTGGATGGGGCAGAGTATGAATTCGCGCGGTTATTGGTGGAGGACCGCAACAATGAAGCGCAGAGTTACGTGGACTGGCTGGTACACATCCACCGGCAAATCAACCTGGAGCTAGCGGGTCATCGTAAACGCGAAGATGCCTCGGCCGAGGGGTCCTTGACTAGTCTTGCTGGTCTCCGCGCTCCATACTGGTGATCATAGACTACTCCAAATCTTAATTGTTCTGTTTTCTTTCTGTGTATTTTGATCTCTTTTGTGTGAGATACGCGCTAGTATACCACCAAAGTTGAATTTCCTGGACAGTCTTTTGAGCGATTCAATCCTTGGGCATTGTTTCGGAGCGAAAACGGTGCTGTAGTGAAACAAACGCTACTGAACCCTATGATGGGTCTAGAACGCTGACGAGAACTGCCCAAGAAATAGACTACACACTAAATAAGCGACAATGAATCTATCGTGAGATCGTCGCGGATACCTCAGAGACTAAGAGGGAACCCGTTTAGTGACAAAGGCAGGTGAAGCGCTTGGCAGTGAGTGGAGCAAAAATATTAGAGTCAACGGTCTGAAAGAAAGGGAACACTTGAAAGAACAGAAAATTGAAATGCTGGACACGCATCTCCTCACAGCCACAGCTTGGCATAATTGGTAAGCTCGTTGTCTTTTCCCTTTCAATCAAAAAGAGAGAAAGAGAAAAAAAACCTCACCCCCGGCAAAATATGTCAAAGGATGCTTGAGAGTTGGATTATGGTTGTGGCTTTACCCCATTCGCCTCATTCCCTCCGCAGCAAGAATGGGTTAGACGAACCATGGAACCAAGCTTAGAATTGTAAAGAATTCTCAGAGAGATCTTTTCCTGTTCAGGCAGCCTTCTCGAAGCCTCAAGAGACATGGTCTTTGTTCGGAGCGAGTCCGTGGATTTCGCCTTCACCGGAACCAGAGTTAGGGCTGGCTGCCTTATTGCCACTCTATTTTCTTTCTCCAACACGTTAGTAATTGTACACAACTTCTCCAAAAATATACTCTGGTCACGCACATTGCTCGTATAGCCACAGACTAGAGTTTTCAGCAGTGACAAAAATTGAGTGGATCTACAGTGGGACGCTGAATCAACCCTGCTGAAGTCTGGGTCCGAGTGAGTGGAAACGGAAGCATGGAAGGAACAATGGAGCCAATGGCAAGTGCGGGCAAATTGATGTTCTCCGCGCCGGATTACATGCATGTATGTGGTGCATTTATTCGTAGACTGATGTACAGTGATGGTGTTGTAGGGTTACAAAGTTCCAGTCAGCTGTCGGGCTGTAAAGGATGCCAGTATTAAGATCCGATGGGAATAAAATTAGACCAGGGCTGCCAGTCTGGCATAATGACAGCTCTAGGCCTGAATTGAAAGCCGTCAAGACGAGTCGAAAAACCCTCCAGCGACAAAGGACCCCTACAAGTGCCGGAATGCCATTTCCACTCCGTCCAATGTGAGGCCCTCCACGTTGGCCCCAATGCCCCGTGGCGTCGAACTTGATCCATGAATCCCATGCCAGGTACAACCTTTACCAACGTCACCCTAGCGAACCAGATGAAGTGCCCTGAACAGATCCCTGTTTGAGCAGAGTTTGGTATCCATGTGGATTTTTTTTTAACTCTTTTTTTTTTTCATCCGTTCCAAACTTTACTGCTGTGTCAGGTACCGACAGTTGGAGAACATTGCCGCCGCGATGCCTGCCTAAAAGCTATATAAACCTGACCAAGTCCACCCTCAAATCGATTCTTTTTCTTCTTCATCATCCAACATTCTCTTAACACTCTCTTGATCAGCTCTGTCTGTCTTTCTTTTCGAGATCGAATCTCATCCTTCTTTTTTTCTAAAAACAAAAGTTCCATCCTTGCGTCTGTAGAACAGACCCCCAGTCAATCCTTCTTTTACTTCAAAAGAACAAACCAACATCACAGTTTTCCTTCTCTTTTTCCAAAAGACTTTTACTCCATTCAAAATGATGTTCACCAAGACTTTTACTCTTGCTGCTCTTGCCAGCCTTACCTCTGCTCTCCCCGCTACCATCAAACGCGATGGCTCCAGCGGTGGCAGCGTCAGCTTCGTCAACAACCTGGGCGACACCGTCTACGCGTGGTCTGTTTCTGATAGAGTCAGTAACATGCATACCCTTTCTGCGGGCGGTGGCAACTACCAGGAATCCTGGCAAACCAACGACAACGGCGGTGGCATCTCCATCAAGCTGTCCACTCAGCCTGACCAGTCCGATGTCCTCCAGTTCGAGTACACCCAGTCCGGTGACACCATCTTCTGGGACATGAGCTGCATCAACCTCGGTTCGGACTCCGCTTTCACCAAGAACGGTTTCTCCGTCACTCCCTCTACCACTGATGGAAACTGTCCCTCCGTCAGCTGTGGTGCCGGCGATACTGCTTGCGCTGAGGCTTACCTCAAGCCTAACGATGACCATGCTACCCACGGATGCCCGATTGACACTTCTTTCACTGTCCAGATCGGCTCCGGCAACTAGATGGCTTTCGCCTTCCTTATTTTTACGAGCTATGGTTTTCCTTTTTTCATTCGCTTATCTTTACGCTTTAACGAGTGAGATGGTGCGGAGTGGTACATATGATTCCCAAAGGGTTACGATTTTTTCAAATGGAGTACGATCTTTTGATTTGATGGACAAATTGGGACAAAAGAGAAGATACTTGCTTGATGCAGGAATTTTTGTTGATACAAGAGCTGACTCCTGGCTGAGTATTCACTCTCGCTCTCCGATTGAATGTATCTAAGTGGTGATTTGACATCACAGATCATGATTTGCTTTTCTACGTGGGAGTTTTTCGATAGAAATAGACCTTTTCTCTTGCTTCATATCAATCATTACTTTCTTGAACTTTTTTTTATACCAGTAATCTTCCCTTAAGTAAACACCCCTCCCCTCCCCCACCCAACCCCAAAAAAAAGGTTACTCAAAAAAGATAACAGAATAGAAGAAAAAAATACAAGGATCCAAGGACAACGCACGACTGGTAACACGTAGCCATGACTCAAAAATGCATCACATCAATTAAAATCTCATCCCCACTAGGTACCAAGTCTACAATAACCAAGAGAATATCCAATAACAAACAACCCCCGCCGATCCGGTCTCAACCAGAAAAGGGTCTCGGCCACCGGAAAACATTCTCTAGATGCAGGAACAAATTAAGTCAAGGGAGCTAGACCCTGTTTGAAATCACATGGAATGGGACTTTCCACCTTTTTCCCACCGCCAATCCTACCGAACTCGTCACCGGTCACTTTTTCACACCTTTACCCAGTTGTGGTAACTTGATCGTGCAGTGGCTTCATTTCGGGGAAGCGGGAAGAGCAGTGAGTTCAGGCCTTTTTTTTATTTTTTTTTTTTT